>JALLPH010001220.1:0-11426 GCA_036939855.1 Cyclotella choctawhatcheeana
TTTGCTTATTTTGATACTATAGATAACCTGATTTACTAATATTGAATTTGAATTTCAACAGGCTCCAAGTAAGCGCACAACTCACAACTCACAACCTCCAACCTCCAACGGCCTCTGTCTGTGTCTGCTCATAGCTCCCAAAAGAGGCCTTTCGAAGGTTGTAGCCAGCAGTGTTTTACCAACGCCGAACACATCGGTAAGCAGTGAAGAGAATATGAAAATTACATATTGCATTGTATCTTTACCGTGGCTAAATAATTATTATTCATCGCGTCATTAATTTTGTAATCATCAACGTGCATTACCTTAAAGTCCGGGTATCTGAGCCAAAACAACTCTAAAACCGACCTCAGCCAAGGTACTGGACCCCCCGAAATATTATACAAAAGCATTGGTAAACCATGTCGGGCATGCACCTCTCCAAAGAGTTCTTCGAACTCATCAAATCCATCGGTGAATCTAAATCCAAACAAGAAGAAGATCGAATCATACTCAACGAGATCGCAGTACTCAAGAAGAAACTCGAGAATGACAAGCCGGGCAGTATTACGATGAATATACCGGGTGCACCGGGTGGGGGAGTGGCTACGGGGGGGAATTCGTTGAATACCAATAAGAAGAAGGCTAGGGAATTTTTGGTTCGGGTTTTATATGTGGAGATGTTGGGTCATGATGGGAGTTTTGGGTATATTAAGGCCGTGGTGAGTTATTCCTCGTTTATTGTAGAGTGCGAGGGGACAATAGCATGAACGTTGCGATCAATTCTTACACTCTTGTACTAATTATGGCAATCTTTCATCTTCTGATTCATGTCTCATTACTATCCTATTCAATCTCAGGAACTAGCCGCCTCACAATCAATCGTACACAAACGCACAGGATACATGGTGTGCTCTTGCTGCCTTTCCCCCGAACACGAATTTCGTTTCATGCTCGTTAATCAAATGCAACGTGACCTCACATCCTCCAATCTGCTTGAATCGTGTGGGGCATTGATTGCAGTAACTAGCCTGATCACTCCCGACTTGGTGGGGACTGTGTCGACGCAGGTTATTGGTTTGTTGGAACACAATGCAGAGACCGTACGGAAGAAAGCCATTATTGCAATGCACAGATTACATCAATTATCCCCAGATGCCATCCCTCAGAGTGAACTGATTGAGAAGGTCCGTAAGATGTTGTGTGACAGAGACCCTGGTGTCATGGGAGCTACATTAAATGTTATCGAGGCAATAGCTCGGGTCAATGTCCTACCATTCAAAGATTTGGTCCCATCGTTGATTTCAATTCTGAAACAAATATGCGAGAGGCGTCTTCCTAGTGAATACGATTATCATCGTATTCCCGCACCGTGGATGCAAATGAAAATCGTAAGGATATTATCTGTGATTGGGAAGAATGATGTACAATCTAGTGAGGGGATGTATGAGATCCTGGGCGATTGTTTGAGAAAGGCGGAGGAAGCAGGGATCAATGCGTCAAATGCCATCGTTTACGAATGCATTCGATGCATTACAGTTATATATCCCAATCCTGTCTTGTTGGATGCTGCTGGAAATTCAATATCCAGATTTTTGAGCTCCAGGTCTCAGAATTTACGGTACTTGGGTGTCACAGGTCTAGCCTCCATTGTTGAGAAGCATCCCAAGTACGCGGCAGATCATCAATTGGCAGTAATCGAATGTTTAGAAGACAAAGATGACACTCTATTGAGAAAGACCTTGGATCTTTTGTATAGAATGACCAATCCAGTCAACGTGGAATTTATCACTGATCGACTGTTGCACTTTTTGAAAGGCGCGACTGATCCGTATCTCAAAAAAGATTTGACAGGAAAGGTGAGTTCTTATTTGTGCGATGTAGCCCCTCTCTCAACATTCACAAAAAAGGAAGGAAACTAACCAATGCAATTATCAGATTTGCACTATTGCAGAACGTTACGCTCCCAATAATGGATGGTACGTTAGAACTGTTACAGAGTTGTTCAAAATTGCTGGTGATTTGGTCGATCCGGCGGTGGCTACAAACCTTATGTCCCTGGTTGCTGAGGGTACTGGGAATGAAGATGATGAAGAGGGGGATATGGTATTGAGAAAACAGGCCGTTGAACTCTATGTGAGTTTGCTTGCAAGTGCACCAAATCGTATGAACCGTGTTCTTGTGGAGACGTTGGCATGGGTACTTGGCGAATATGGGTACCTTAGCTCCATCTTGACACTTGATGCAATTATTGATGGAATGTGCAAACTCCTCCAATCCGGAAATACGGCCAAGCTTGGCGGAGGTGCACCATCCACTCGTAGACTAATTCTATCAGCCATCATGAAGATGGTTAGTCAGTACGGAAGCTGTCCAGCTGCTGCTGCAAAAGTGATCGATGACTATACAAAGAGCTCCGATCCTGATGCACAAAAGAGATGCCTCGAGTTTCAGACCATGTTGACTACTGCTCCCCACTTGCTTGGCGAGGTATTTCCTGTTGATGCGAGCCTTGAGGATGTAGACGTTGATGAGAACCTGTCCTTTCTCAGTGGGCTTGTGGCAGAAGCTGTCTCTAATGGAGCTCGTCCTTACCAAAAACCCGAGGATGATGATGACGATGACATGTATGGCGGCTCACTAACATCTAGTACTGCGAACACATTCAAAATGACACCATATGAAAAGCCGACACAAACATACGGACAAGGCCGGATGTCAGGCATGGGAAGCGGTAATATGGGCCCTGGCGGAGATGCCAACGTGACACTTCCGCCGGGAGGCATCGGCACTTCTCCAACTAATGCTGCAGTTGCTACTCCCGCTCAGCCAATGAACCCCGGTCAGCCGCAATTGCAATTGAGAAATGTTGCAAATGTTTGGGGTAAACAAGCGGCACCGCCGCCGGCTCCAACTGCAGTGGCAACGCCTTCTGCCCCAGCGCCAGTTTCTTACGGAGGTAAGAAATAAGTCAATAGAACAATATGCATTCATTGTTTCTTTGCTCACAAGAATCTTTTTTGTTGAATCGCAGGTGTGGGTGGAGGTTTTGCCAGCCCTGCTCCTGCTACTTATGGAGGTTATGGTGGTGGCTTTGGATCATCTAATACTGCAGCCCCTGTACCGGCCCCCAAGACTGCTGAGCAACTTGAAAAAGAACGATTGGCTGCAGCCCTGTTTGGTGGAATTTCAGCTACAGCTCAGCCACCAGCCCCGCCCGCTCCTGCTGCTATCCCTCAAATGACGCCAGTCATCAGCCCTCCAGCTTCAGCTGCTCTTCCTACCGCAACAGCACCCATTTCTGCCCCCGCTCCAGCTGTTGCGCCTGCTCCAGCACCTGAGGTTGATTTATTAGATATGGGTGCTTGGGGGCCCGACACATCAGCCATGGCTGTTGCTCAACCCTCTACTGTAGATATGTTGGCTCCTACACCCGCAAGCGAGCCTGCTCCTCCGCCTGTGGCCGCACCCGCTCCGCCGGAACCAGAACAAGCTCCTGCTCAAGTAAATGTAGACCCATTTGCTGATGCAGGACTGCTCGATGGCATATCAGACTCTGCTCCGTTGTCTTCTTTTGGATCATCAACTTCACTTACTTCGGCCAGATTTGAGTATGGAGGAGTTCCAATTGCTCCTCTGACTATAACCACGCCCCAATTTGGTGAACGATGGGGTCAATGTCCATCAACTCATCCAGTTAATGCACCATCCTCTTCTAGTGCCAGCACACTATCAAAATTCATGGACATTTGTGTTAGAGCTGGTATGTACAAAGTAGAAGAGATCGCGGCAACGAATGAGGGAATTGCTGCTTGTATGGCAGACGGGGGTTCTGCTGTGGCTTTAGTCCATGGTAAGATTGCTCCATTGCCGGGAGGTCAACAGAGTCGTGTGGATGTTACAGTGAAGAGTACCGATGCACAGTTGGGTGGAACATTGGCTATGTACCTGCAAAACATGATCCGCTGAAGATATATATTTTCTTATGCTACAATTGATCGAGATAATCTTAAGGTGATATTATACTACAATTCAATTGGGTTCTTCACTGTTCATTATTCGCACATTTAGTCGATGGAGATACAAAGTAATTGCATCTTTAATAACATCATTTATTAACAGAAAGGAGCTCGCATGCAGTATAGCCAGCCAACCGAGCATCGGACAGATTCTTCAATTGGCCCCGACAGATCCATAGCCCATCTGCTCCTGCTCATAGTCTTTCTTTTCTTGTTCCTGTTTGGCTTTCTTAGCAACCTCTGCTTCGTGTCGCAAATACCTGTAGCATGTGCAATTCAAATCATTCAATTGATAGAATAGTAATACAGCAGTCTGTGGAAAGTCAGCAGTAAACTTACCTCCCGTTAAACGTGGAAAAATACAGAGTGCTGCATGCGTGAATGATTATGAGCATGTAAAAAGAGAATGTATACATTGGTTGATCAAATTTGCTGGCCTTTTCTTTGCTGCCAGTTCCGACATCTTTCAAGGCTTTGAACAGAGGAATGAATAGAGCACTCAACAAGTTCGAGAATAGTTGCTGAATCACAAGAACTGTGTTCTCGCTCAAAGGATAGACAACCTCAACACCAAGCTCAGTACTAATGGGCTGTAACGGCCCCGCCAATACACCAACAAAGAGTAGAGCAAGGCGCAAATCACCACCATTATTGGCATCTAGCTGAATATTGCAATATGAGAGAGCAAATGCTCCAGACATCAACATGGCAAGCGTCACGAAATAGTACTTCCTACTTGCATCTGTCCAACCGCCAAATATCAAGCTAGCAACCATGATGAGTAATTGGAATGTCCCTCCAACTATCCCAACATACTCTCTACCCGCACCTCCCAAAGTCACAAGGTAGTCCATGAAAGTAGAGAGCGTGTTGATTATGATTCCACTAGTCGTGAATGCCACAATGCAGTGAGAAAAACCAGGACGGGAAAAGCAAGCCTTGACCTGTTGAATCAGTTGATCGTCACGAATATCAATGTCCAATTTGTGATCAAGCTGTGTCATGATAGGTTCGATACCATCAAACTCTTCCGCTAGGAATTCATCTTGAAATGAATTTTCAAGCAGATCATTGTGGTAATGACCGAACTCGTCGTAGCCGTGGTAAAATCCAGGATGAAGTTCAGTGTATTGTGGCCCGTGCTGTTGATAATAAGCAGGTGGAGGAGGATAGTAATAATTCGGAGGCATCATATAAGGATATTGTTGTGGTGGATACTGCTGATCTTGATATTGCGACGCAAGGAGAGGATGAGGCATTGGGAATTGTCCCATGGCACCAGCGGATGGATCATAGTAGGGATACAATGGTTGCTGTTCTAGATTCTGACTATATTGTTGCAGTTTCAGTTGCTCATCTGCATCTTGATTGATTCCAGCCTTATCCTTCTTTGATCTGCGTTTGGCCACTGGCTCGTCTGTTGGAGCTGGCGAAGGCGCAGAAGCAATAAGATCACGTTCCATGTTTTTGATGAGATTCATTGTCATTTCCGCACTGTCTTCTCCACAAGCAGGTGCAGGTGCCTCTACAGCAGTTGTCTTTTTGTCTCCACCGTTCTTATTTTCATCGGAATCTTCTCTAGCAAAGGACAATCCTCTCAAATTAAACGATAGCTTTGGTATATTGATCACCAGATCTCCCTTAATCACCCTAGCAGTATCACTTGGTGGAGTGGGGGGAGCATCGTCGAACTGTAGTGCAGCTCCGATGAAGGTAAATGTCGAAATGACACTCAACAACCCAAAATAAGGTATGATATCATCCTCTGTTGCGACAAGCATTGACCCAAAGACAAAAGCACACCCAATCCCAAGCTGATTGCTATTAAGAGCAACACCGGTTGCCATTGTCCTCTCATTCTCAGGGAACCACGAAGCCGACAGCAAAGCTGGAGTGCATTGATACAACGGCTGAGAGAGTCCAACCAAGAAAAACCCCAAGTACAACCTCCAACCTTTGTCAGAATTCTCACCAAAGGCACTATCAGTCTCTTGAACGCTTGCTGTTATGTTGCTTACAATTGACAAAGTGTTAGCACGTGCCGTCTCCCCGGTCATCAAGTTCCAAATCCCCCCACTCTTGACTATGCTACCCAGCATCAGTAGCATGCTCCCAAAAATCACCGTTCTTCTCAATCCAAGTCTACCCAAAATAGCTGGTTCCATAGCAGAAGCAACGGCATTCGCTCCAAGAAATACTGTCACCAAACTTTCAGGATCCACTTCACCAAAGGCCTTTTGAGTCAAAATAGCTATAGGAGCAACACTGTAACATGTCCAATCTGACAGCAGGTTGAGTAGCGACATGTAGAATAGCATAATCCATCGTGCGTTGTATACTTTGAACTCTTCTGGTTTTTTATACGCAGCTTTTTTTGGTGGGGATGTCAGGGGATGATTCGGTTGAGATGGTGGGAGATTAGATGACGGTTGCATTATGTTGGATGGTGATGGTGCTAGCCAATGCTTCAAATGCGGCGGAAGATCTTGTTGCAGATTTTTTGACTAGTGATAAGATATATTGATTTGCAATAAGCACAAATAATGTGAGATGTGTCAGCAAAAAAGCTGCTCATAGCCACAGTCATAAGTGAACACAGTGCCTCCACATCAACATCAGTCGCACAAACAATAGCAAACATGAACGTAAAGCAGATGATGATCCTGCCAGACATCAGACGCGACCAGGAAAGTGCCTCTGCATTGCAAAAAGCAGTGTGGATGTTTGATGCCGAAAACAATGATGCGGCAAAACACTACCGCTAAACAATAACACACGTATCTTACCGAACAATCAGGCTGGAAATACCAACTTCCAAATAAACTGTCACCGCTCGTCCTCGTGCTACTATGCAGTGGTGGTGGTAAAGTGGAGGAAAATGTGGAATACCGTAATGAATCTCTTGTTTGGATTGTGTGGGGTTCGAAATCGTCGTCGCCGTCGTTGTCGTCTCCTCCTTCTGTGGTGTATTGAGATGTAGGAGAAATGAGGTCAGATTGAGACATGGACTGTGTGTATGATCTGTTTGGCACAGGATTGATTTCGAGACCAATCGAGACTCTATCTTATTCGCACATGTGTGTTAATATAGTCGGTAAGAATAGGCGGGGTCATTGTTCATTTTTTATGCAACCTCTCTGTTGTTATGGATATTAGGAGTTAGGGGTAACAAAAATGGAGGTGAGTAAATAGGTTACCGAGAATTTAAACAATCATATCTACATCATACATACTCTTTAAGATTTTTAAGAGCTTGATTTTGGTAATATTTTTGGTAAAAACAAATTTCGTATTGACTAATAAAGATATCAACCCGCCAGATCTTTTTAATAGGGGGGGGGAATTTCGCATCTTGGGTAGATAATAATATAACCCCCATGATTTCAAATTTTCACCCTCTAAACTTTGGACTCTTCTCCGCTGGTCGGACGGACTTTTCCGCGGACGCGGGACCAGTTCCACTGTTCACTGTTCACATCGACATTGCCAACTGCCAACTGATCAATAGTTCACAGATATGGTAGAAGTCTTCACTGGCCAACTGGCAACTGGGCCACGGCAACCACTCTTCAAATCACTGAAGTTTCCCAAGGAGTTTCTTCTCACGAAGGGATCAAGGCTAAACTCATCAATTCATAAGAAATGGATAATGAATGGTGTCCTGGCGTCCTACCATGAGTGCAAATGAGGTATGTGTATCGCCATCAGTAATAGTTGCTCTGGCAGCAGCCCTAGTAGGATCTGCAGTTACGGCAATTGTAATGCGACGTAACGAAGATACAAGGCGGAGTTGCAGCTGCTGCAATAGTGAAATCCCGTCAAAATACGATTACAATAAAGAGAAACGGATCGATCCAGAATCAAAACTAGATGTTGTGCTCACCTCAGCTCAACAAATTGAAAATGTTGTTCATCACGTTGGAACACAGACCCAAGAAGATGAGAATTGCACAGATGACACGGCAACAACACAGATGTTGTGTTCTGATTTCGAGTTATGCGTGAATCAATCACAAGAATCACAGTCGATGCCAGCTAAACGGCCGATCTTTCGACAATCATCAACCATATCCGAAGCCTCTTCAATTCCTGACGATTTGTACTTTGAAGAACTTTTCAATTCAGAGGAAGATTATAACAATCCCAATGCAGAGGTTGTTGATAAGTTAGGGAGTTTGAAGACTGTTAGGCTTAGTATTAAGAAAAGAAAGAGTTTGCACACAGATGGTGATGTCGGCGTAGGAGGTGATATTTCACAGAGAAGATCATCCGCCTCTGATGAACCATCTCTACAACATAGCAGCATAAGACAGCGACGGAGATCATCTACTCTGAGACGATCTAGTAGGACAAGGATTAGCGTATGCGATTCCATGTCTACACTGGATGGTGAGGATCCTGCGAGTTATGCCATTGATGCTACTTCGAGATCCTTCAGACAATCCAATACATTCAACGAGGAATTCTCATACATATCAGAAACAGAACGGCAATTTAAGGGAGAAGAGGATGGAATTGACACGATTATGGAATTGGCTACTGACTATAATTCATCTATGCATCTCCTTAGGCGATCACGTGCAATTTCTGCATTGGCTCATCGTCTAACTGCTGCCCAAGACGAATTCTCATGTATTGAAGAAGCTACCAAGCTATTAATATTACTATTTGGATTCAAAAGAGTCAGTTACGCCCTCAGTACCGGCACAGATCACTTTTTGCTAAAGAGATTTGAGGTAGTAAAGCGCAAGAAGGATAGAGGATTGGATGGTTCTGATTCATTGTCGACATCTACACAACTCTCTTTCGATTTAAAGTGCCTGGATTCAGACTGCAAACGACCATACGAAGGAACGAGTGCTGGCATCGTAAACAAAACCCTAAGAGAGAGTTACACTCCAAAGACCAAACTTTCTCCTTTGGCACCACACAGGGTGTTTTACAGTCAGGGAGTCAATAGTATACTTGGATCCCCAATATTAGTGAATGGGAATCAATGTATGGGGGTCATCTTGCTTACAAGGCGAGAGGAAGATGCATTTTCGAAGGTTGACCGAATATTAATTTCAGATATTGGCACATTGCTAGGGGCCAACATGTATGCTAAGCGATTAAGAAAGGCTTCGGAAGATGCCAATAAGCTTTCACGAGAGATGCTTCACTCATTCATACCGCCAAAGGTCCTTGCAAAGATCGAAGGCTTTTGGGATAAGTCGTCGGAACAGTATCAAGCGAGAAAAGCAGCTATCGACGAGGATTCTGAATACTCTCCAGAAAATTCGGTACGGGAAAAAGAGATTATCCGATCAAACTCCTGGTATGTAGCCAATACGGATTGGAGTGAAGCTCAAATCCAAGAACATGTGAGTCGACTGAAAAAGAACGAGCTGGAGGGCAAGCTTCAAATGCTTAAGAAGATGGTCCGCCAAGAATCGCTGGAAGATGTGATAATAACAACAAAAGGCTTAGATTTGGATGCTGAGTTGAGTTTGACATCGAGGGCATTGTATGCCGAAACTGTTCACAATGTGTCTATCATCTTCGTTGACATTGTGGGGTTTAGCAGAATTGCCATGGGCGTCGCACCTATCAAGATCATGAATATGCTAAGTGTGAGTTTAGGATTTACTGATATTTATTGAGAGATATTGTCTCAGCTAACCTTAAAATCTATTTCTATCTCTGACCGAAGATGCTTTTCAATCGCTTTGATGCATTGTGTGATCATCATGGTGTGATGAAACTCGAGACCATTGGTGATGCATACCTATGCGCAACAAATTTGCTAGAAGACAACGCGGACGATATTAATGTTGCACGCAAAGCGGCACTCAGAGCTCTGGCAATGGCAAAAGACATGATCCGAGAAGCTAGCAAGGTTAAGATTCCCGTCTCCCAAAACGCAAATCACGAACCATGGGTATCGCACTCATTAGATGATGAAACATTGCAAATTAGGGTAGGTATTCATGTAGGTGATTTAACTTGTGGGGTACTTGGGCAGCGTCTACCGAAATTCATTTTATGCGGATCATCAGTCAACATGGCGGCTAGAATGGAACAAACATGCTTGCCAAATAAAATCAGAGTAACCGATGCCTTTCACGATTTGGTAGGTGGCGATGATGTTGGCTGGCTCAAGAAAGAGAGAGTTGCAATAAAAAATATGGGATCGCGAACAACGTACCTGCTCGAACCCAATTGAAACTCAATTAGACACTACAGCTTGAAGATGAATTCAGAGTATGACAGACTGTTCATGGCATATTCACTGCTTGCTGTGCTGCCTCTTTGCCGCAGACTTAGCTTGGAGCTTCAACATCTTAGAAAGATCAGCCCCTCTGAACTATCTGAAATATGAAAGAATCGTACATTGGTGCAATCAACTTTTTCGTTGCGAGACTGAGGAGGTTCATCTGGACCGTTTAGTTGGCTGAATGTTCTCGCAAGTGGATGGCTGCAGCATCAGTGGATTTCATGTTGAGAATGATGCAATAAACAAAAGAGCGTTATTCCAAATACAAAATATCTCACAGGAGGTCCAACTTTGAATGAGCCTTGTTCATCTTCAAAGACGAGATCAAGTCTTCAGAGTACGTAAAGGCTGAAGCCAGTTTAGCAAACGATATGTATTGGTCACTAATTTCATAGCATAGTTTGAGTCATTGAAGACCCTAACATCATAATGTTGCATTAACCCTGCTCTCTTCTCTTCGAATACTTAACTACCCTCAAATGTTGAAGATGGCCAACAGGCCAACATAACACGGCATTATTCTTATTCTTGCTGTGTTAGTTTCATTGTATCATACTATTCAATGATGAATCTGCACCCTATTCGATATGATACTACAACTGTATCATCAGTCATCAAATATCTGGGTAAGTACCATACCATGGAATATTTTGTTGGAATGGCGCTACATAGCTATCTGGCGCTATGGTACCTAAGTTCAAAATAGACAGAAGCACAAATAATTTACAAGTGGTTACAATACAACAAAAATGTTACCATTTACCATGATCATTAAGATGTAGCATCGGGGTATGCATGGTATGATAAACATGAGCAACAATTAATAATTGTTCAATAGGCTACAATGGGCATTAAAATTATTGTTGGAGATGGGTAGAGGCAAACTGAAGTTCAGTCAAGTAACGAGACTATGGTATGTTTGTAATTGGGCAATGAGTACTTATAACCACAATGTTTGAACAAGAAAGACCGGTCCTAATGAATTTGTTCATCTCTAACGATATAGTTAATAGATGCAATGTTCAGACCGAACTCAGACCTGCGAAACTAACAATGTTATTGTGTGTGCTGACCAGTCAGGCAGAATATTCACGTGTGAAGAGAGACTTAAGGGTTCATCTTTGATAGAAGGGCGGATTTTAGAAAATCCTGTTTGGCTCGAGAATGCAAGC
>JALLPH010001221.1:0-11440 GCA_036939855.1 Cyclotella choctawhatcheeana
AATTTCGATTTTACAGGTAAATCCCATGTAAACCGGACCTGTGGAACAGCTGTACCTACCCTGGCGTGTTCTTGCTCGCGCGTGCGCACGCTGGCGCTAACTTTGTTCAAATTTTGGTTATTTATGGGACAAAGAATGCGGTCCAAGAATTCAATAATGCATGCCACTTTTCTTCTCCCTTTGTGGCTGTTGTGACATTCTCATTTCATGCTTCTCACTAAGACATCATAATAGAGCGAGAATGGGGAGGAGGGCTGGCTCGGCTAGCCTGCTGGATTTTGACATCATAAATCTGTCTAAGAGTCTGAACATCAATCTCTGAATCAAGTGTGTCTAACATCGAATCCATTAATTTGCTACAGTTCAGTCTCACAAACGATAGATACCAATATTAAGGCAGAGATGGAAGCCGTCCAACGACCAATGAGCCGCAAAATCATCAGGCGACAAATGTAAGTTCCCGTGTTACGTTTTGCCTGGTTTGATCGCTGGTGATATCAGAACTCAGAACTTATCATCCCCCGTGTGCAATCTTTACTCTTTACCACTCCGGACAACCAAAAATCTTCGCTGATAGTCAACGCATCATACTAGCCAGACTACCCTTGCCAATTCGTAACATGTACAAACCTCAAACCATTATCAAGCAGGCGATGGTGTTCGATGAGTTCTTCTACAAGACATCGCACAGCATGCGCGAGTATCAAAACCTTAACACGCTAGAACTCCGGATACTTAAGATTGCAAAGAAGATGTTGGAACTTCGATGGCCTAAGCTGTTTGTGTTCTTTTATCTTGGGGATATGTAAAAGGGAAAATGAGTGTTTTTTACGAGAGTCAGTGATGAATAAAAGGCTGAAGTGAAGGCGGATCTCCGTGTTACCTGACAAATTCCGTTTATGCTGGGCACTTGTTTTTGTATTATCTATTTGTACAATAACGTCTAAAGAGACATTAACACAGTTGCAATGCGCGATTCTTTATGGTATTGCCACAAGCCAGGACTATTCAAAATATTTCCAGTTTATTATATTGATGTACTTGAGATATGCTTCTAAAATAAGTAATATCGTTACCGTTGTCAATATCCACCACGAGCATGAAAATGATAAAATGTCACGAGTACTAGCAGCAACGAAACTACGTATCGACAACTAAATATAAAACAATGTGGAGCTGAGTTTGTTGTAGATGTTGATGATACGGGTATTGAAGTATTGTAGCTCTTTGAGGGGAAGTTTTTCACGCAATCAACATTGGTAGTGCACGAATCAAGTGCATCAGTTCCACTGAAGATCCAATCCTCATTATCGAAGATTGCACTTGCTTTCGAACCATGCTTTCTATAACCCCAGCCATCGGCATAGTTCCATATTGTACTGGTCCCATCAACATTCACGTCACCATACACATCTATCACTTTACCATTGAAGAAAAGTTCGATTGCATCATTACCATTTATACTAGCATACCCTGTGACATAATCAGGTGACACTCCAAAAAATTTGGAGTATTGCAAATCTTCGTAAGCTATTGTGATGTATGATCTAGCTGTAGCAGAACTTTCTGCCGGAAAAGAAAACTCGACACCAGGTGATCCATTTCCATTGTTTGCAAATCCAACTCCATATAATGACAAATCTTGGATGTCATGAATCGCAAATACTGAGAGTTATTGGGTGATAAAGGATAAAAAGGTCAGTGTCTTAGTAATGATGAGCATATTAAACAAAGCAAACTCACGCTCAATAGCTTTTGGGAGTCCTCCACTAAGTGGTCCGTCTATAACTCCTGTGATAATTAATCCACCCACTGTTGGTGGATTGGTTGCGACTGTAGGTATATTTGTACCCGAACTTGATGGTTTCGTAGTATTGTCGACAACATCTGGGATTTCATTTACTGAGTTATCATTGCCAGCTGAACAATCATATCCAGCGCCGTTTTGAGGTACACCTCGTGAACTTTCAAAGTAGACGGAAACCAAATTTGGAAAATCAACAAATGGATTTCGATTCCCCTGCCAATTGGTGCAAACCTTTTCATTCCTCTCCAATTCTTTAGCATCCACGGGATCATCATTATGCCATTGAATCAATTGACTTAAGTACCCCATACCTGCATCATTGGGTACCGTCTCCGGACAATCGCTAACGACCAAATCTAATGTATTTACCTCGCTTCCATCATATCGCAAATCCATGTAAAATATAGATCGAGCAATATCACCCCGTTTATTCGCAGGTGGCAAGAATGTGTAAGAGTCGCGTTCGGTATCATTTGCCGCCTCGGCATGAGCGGGTACAATGCAATCTTGTTTCGATACAACTCCACACGCCGAGAAGTATCGATTCGACCGAGCGCTATTTACATTACAATCGGCGGGGCGTAGGTGGTGTAAATCGGTGTTATCCTTTCCCGATTCGGATACTCCACGCGATCGTGGCCATAAATGTTCGCGATTCCAAGATGTGCAGGATCCATCGTCGTGCGGTGTTGAGGAGATGTATTTGTTACCGTAGATTAAATGAATGCTTTGTCCCGATGGATCGGAGTCGACATCGATGAGCGCATCCCATACGTCGGGCTTTGAGGATGATGTGTAGGGCAATTCGTTTCGGTGGGTGGACTTGATGAGTGAATGCATTTCATCACGAGTATTGAATAGATCATGTCCGTGTCCATCGTAATAAGTCGATACGTCACAGTTTTCATAGGGCTGCGATGTTACTCTTTCAGTGGCATTCAATGCAACTAACAGAATTACGAATGGAGGCCTTATGCCGGGCATTATATTTCTATTCCCAGCTCGCTGAAGCGAGGAATCTTACGATATTTGTGAATAAAAACATAGGTATCTACTACTGTATTACTTACAATACCTTTGTGGCTCTATATCGTGTTTCAGTGGGTGTCTCCAGCCACTATTCACTTTTTTTCACTACTTTTCACACACCCGAGATACATAGAGTTGTCACGGAGCCAGCAAGAGCCATGTCGACAGTGCCATCACTTTGCTTCAAAACGTCTACCGCAGCCTCAGTTCGTGCTGAGGCGTCAGAACTGATACACAAATTCAATACAGCGATACAATCTATCAAGCGCGGCGAATCGCAAGATCCATTTTCAGCCTTGAGCCAAGCTCTGGGCGATGCTTCTGCACAATCGGCTCGTGTCACGCTGCCATCGATGGTGAGAGATGATGCGTTCAATATGTTGAAATCATTATTATTATTGCTAAGCGTTGTTTCTAATTACAAAATGAGATAGGTGCATCATGATGCTGCTGTTCGTGCCGAGAGCAACAGAATGAAAGATGAAGTTGCCAGCATGTTCAGCACTGCGTTCACAGATGTCGAGTTACTGAACGTTCTTTCGACTCACAAACGAAGCACAAGCGTTGCTGAATCACCGGAGGATGTAAAGTTTTACAAAGACATTATGTTCATCATGCAAATTCGCAACGGGGGAGGGACCACTCAAGATCAACGTGTCATATTGCGAAAGAAGCGCCAACAAATTGAAGAACTGTGTACTGCCTTTTGTTCTTCCATCAATGAGAACGATCAGTACCTTTTATTCACTGACGATGAGTTAAAAGGGATTGATGATTTAGGTATGTTTCCCCTCGACGAAGGCAGTAACAAGCGAAAGGTTTCGTTAAAAGCACCTAGTACTCTCCCTATACTCAAGTTTGCACACAATGCTGAAACTAGAAGACGTGTATTGGATGCTCTTTCCAGAAAATGTCAAGAGGTCAACACGTCTCGATTTGAACAGGTTCTCCAACTAAGAAACGAAGCAGCAAATATTATTGGATACCCAAATCATGCGGCATACGAGCTGGCTCCAAAGATGATATCGAACGAAGTTAATGCCAACACTTTCCTTGCAGAATGTTTGGAAGCCTACAGACCAAAGCTCGAGCGGGAGATGAAGCAATTGAAAGATCTCAAGAAAGAAATGAGCCCAGATGAAGGGGAAGGGCTGTATGCTTGGGATATGGCATATTACATGAGAGAGTACAAATCAAGGTTTGTGGGCATTGATGAGGCGGAACTTCGTCAGTTCTTCCCCCTGAAGCATGTGAAACTTACAATATTGGCAATTTATGAAGAGCTGTTAGCGCTAAAATTTGTACGAGAAACCGACATTCCAGTTTGGCATGAGGATGTTGAATGTTACTCAGTGTTGGATTCTTCCACCTTAGAGGTGCAAGGACATTTTTATCTTGATCTTTTCCCGAGAGAAGGGAAGTACAGCCATCAATGCGTTTATCCATTACGTCCGAGCTATGTCAAAGATAATGGTACAAGAGTCTTACCTGCTTGTGTGAACCTTGGTAACCTTACCCCCGCCAGAGAAGGATCACCATCCTTACTACTGTTTCGAGAGGTGGAGACCTTCTTCCATGAATTTGGGCATGTGTGTCATTGTGTACTCACAAACTCAAAGCATAGCTTACATTCTTGGGCGTGGTCCGCAGTTCCCTGGCCTGGAGGAGTGGAGCAAGACTTTCTAGAGGTGCCTTCCATGATGCTTGAAAACTTTGTGTGGCAGCCTGAGGTATTAAAGCGTCTATCATCCCATATAAACGATGGATCGAGCTTGCCAGATGAAACAATACATGCCCTTAATGAATCAAGAACGCTAATGACGGGTTATACAAAAACGAAATATCTTGCCATGGCTATTTATGACATTTCTGTTCATACAAATAGTGGCATTTACAGTCTTGATGGAGAGAATCATGATGCTGCATCATTGTTCAATGCCATGATGAAAAAGTACACGGGAATTGAACAAATTTCTGAGTCATTTGCAGGAGCCTCTTGGCTTCACTTGATGCAAGGCTATGACGCTGGTTATTATGGGTACATTTACTCGGAGTGTTTTGCTGCTGATATTTATAGTAAATTTGAGTCTCTTAAAAGTCAAGCAAGCGACGATACAATTACTTGTTGCGAATTGGGGCGGAAGTATAGAGACTCCATTCTTGCCAGGGGCGCAACAAAAGCTGGTTTAGACATGCTGAAAGATTTTCTTAATAGAATGCCCTCCAAAGATTCGTTTTTCGATAGAGTTAAAAAGTAACAACCACATTAATAGTTTAGTCGATGAAGCGATGATGGGTCAATCACGGCGAAGATGCTGTGGTTAATATCATCCCTGCCTAATTAAAGGACTCATTCCTCTAGATTGACCTGCAGTTGGGTAACCTCAGTAGGTGTTTTCATCGTACAAATCAAAGGAAGACAGTTGGCTCTCAAGAATAAATACAAATAACCCGTCTCTAGTCAAAACAATAATAAATGCAGCCATTTTTTCCAACGCCCGAACAGAGTTAGAAATCCCCATAAGTTTCATTCATTCTTACATGTTGGACTTTGCTTCATGATAGCAACCTTGGCACTGACCTCGCCATGCCCATACGTGTCAATAAAATACTGCTTCCTTGCATCACAATTGCCACCACCTCCCCAAGCACAGGTGCCACACCATTTATCTAAAGGCAAAGTAGTTGCGGCCAGTCTCTTCTCGTATTCTTCCTTGATGGGACCAAGTTTTGCCTCGATATCAGTCAATTCCTTCACTTTTTGCGCCACCTTTTCTTTCATATCTGCAATCTTCTCATCGGCTCCACCAAGTTCTTCCTGCATGAGCTGATACTGATCCATGGTGATGAATTTTACACCGGCCTCTTCAAGATTGGCAATGGTTTCTGGATCATTTAGCATGGCGAATGCATTTTCACGAAAGTTGTGTGCCGATTGAAGGTGGATGACATTGATATCTGCAAGAGGGAAAAGTGACGGCGAATAAATTTGCAAAAAGTATTGAAATTCGCATTAGAGGACATTCCATAAAATAGCAAGACATGATGTAAACAATAAAATATACATGAAACTCACGGTCCAAAAATATCATAAGCGAAATAGTCACCAGCCCCATCGCCACCCCAATAAGAACATCCTTCAGAAATCCTATAACACTGTACCCTTCCACTGAAGGGCCGACATCGCCACCCTCATCGTCGGTTATCAAAATCGACAGAACTTTACGCATCACCATCTTGGCGAGGAAGATGGGATTATTGGCGGGCGAAGTGGAAGAGCCGCCAAGAGAAGAAGGTGCGATAGATGTAGCATTTGCGGGGGGGACGGCGTCTAAGCCTTTGGACGATTGCGATTCTTTGTCATCGGGGTCTAAGCCTTTAAGCGGTTGCGATTCCTCGTCGGCGTGCACTGTTCGTTTCATGTTGGAGGGTGGTTGTTTGTTGTTTGGTTAGTGTCTGTTAGTGTTTCGGTTCCCTCTTCTTGAATATTTCGAACAATAAAGGTAACATATCTTTTACGGGTTAAGCAATGGTTAATAATTAGTTAGAAATTTTAGAGAATTTTTGAGATACCTTTCCGTAAGAAATTATTGGCTGACTCCTTTTTCAAGTCTCCTCCATCCTGGGGTCAATGGTCAATGATTGTCGTCGGCGACGCCGATAGACCAACACCATCAAACCACGAGCTTCCTACATGATGATAACGCCCCATTCTATTCAGAGAGAATGTAAGTATTCTACATGTCATATGGTCATTGCTCTTTTGATTGATATTATGCTCTCTCAAACTTACTCGTCATTTGAATTTCGTCTCAACCAGATGGAATCGACAAATAATAATTTCAATGACACACTCTACGGAGAATCCGGACATAATATCCTGATACTACTAGACTGCGATTCGACAATGTTTGAACGGCACATTCCAAATGATCACGAGAGTCAGTCATTGTTGTCATCACCCATGGAGATATCCCTCGCTGCCATTTCTCATTTGTTCCAAACGAAAATGCGAATGGATGGATCCGAAACGGGGATGAGGGGTGCAGTAGGTGTTTTGCTGTTTGGTTCTGATGCATTTCGATTGACACAGAATAGACGAGACGAGCAGAATTCATTACCCTCTTCTAGTACGTATGAGTTGGTTACATTATCCCAGCCGGGTATCCAGCAGATTATGACAATAGAGGCGTGTAAACGAAATAATTTGGAGAGTACTTCTGCGATTGGACAGCTTCACTGTACAACAAAAGAGGCTGATGAATGCCTTTCTCTGAAAAGTGTATTGTATGAGGCCAATGAGATATTTATGCGTGCCAAGTTCAAGTGAGTTCATTAGTTTTTAAGATTCGTTTTGTAAACATGAACATGCATAGTTCACTTCGAATCTTACACAAAGTTCTATTAAGCGTCAAGACTCAGATATCAAGTGAGGTTCCCGACTCGAACTCTATTTGGATACTCACCAACAATGATACTCCACACAAAAATGAAGAGGATGCAATACGTATTATTGCCAATGCCAGAGATGCTATGGAAAATGGCATAGATATCAACGTCTTCCCTTTGCCTCCCAAAGATAAAGTATTTGACAAATCAATCTTTTACAACAAATTTATATCAGAGAGCCATGTTTATACCAAAAACTCACCAATCAATGCTGGTTCATTGCTAGGTATGTTTAATAGAGTGATTCGAAAAATACGAAAATGTGCATTTCTTCCCCTGCTGCTACCGGGCTGGAAGGAACGCAAAGACGATGAAGGTGTTATTATGCTAGATTTGTACAATACAACTCAGATTGAGTCAATGCCATCACAAAGTGTAACAAGCGGGGAGTTGAATAGGTGGGATCATTCTTCTCTTGATTGTGTTTGTGTTAGTCTGAACTGTTGTACAAATCTCAAAAATTACTTTCTTCTTTGTCCTTAAGTGCCTTTGAGGTAAACCAAAAAGATGTTCGTAAAGACACAGGTAGACTGCATACACATGCAGAATTTTGTGGTGGTCAGGTTGCTGTACATCATAATGACATTTCACGAATGGTAGCCTTTTGTAGTTCACGCTCATCACCAAGTCTCATTTTATTCGGATTCAAGAAAATGCGTACACTTTCTTCGGTCCATTTGATAGATAGCCCTCTATTGGCATATTGCAATGTCAATCAAAGTTACAGTTCGAGGAAAGCACTTTGTAATTTGCATCAAAGTATGTTGAAGAAAGATGTATATGCTGTTGGAGAAATACTGCTCAGAACTTCCACTTCCCCCAGATTAGTTGCCATAGTCCCTAAACAAGAGCCGGGATGCTTTCAAATCATAAGACTCCCTTATCAAGAAGAAGTGAATTATGTTTCTTCAGAAGATGTTACGTTTGCCAGTAAAACTCAAGTAGATGCTGCTGATGGCATGTTGTCTAGTTCGGTTATTTCATTGAATGATCGGCAGCTCCAATCAATTCTTTCCTTTGATTGTCTGGAGTCGGTCTCTCTTGGAAGGAGATTGGTCAAATCACATGACACTATTTTCACATACAAAGAAACAATACCTGCTAGTGACAAGAACAAGATGGAAAAATTTGCAATGAGCTTGCCTAAATGTGAAAGTGCTAAAAGTAACCGTAAGCGCAAGCAGACGGAGGAGAAGACATGCAAAGTTGTGAATAAGGCGTTTAAAACCAGTGAGACAGAAGAATCTGATGGCGAAGTTCAGTACATTGGTACAAGTACAACCCAAAATTCGCTCGCATCTGATGTTCAGTCAATGAAAGTCAAGGATATCAAACGAGAGCTTGAATCTTACCGGATATCAACAGCACTGATAATAGAAAAAGATGAGCTAGTCAAAGCGCTAATCAATGCCAGGAAAGGAGAACATGATTATCGCGCTGCAGCCCATTTGAAATACCAACAACAACAGGCGCGATCACTTTATCGACAGCCAAATGATTGCAATTCGAGCAGCACGGGTTACCAAAAGGCCTATCATGAGGGATCTATTCGTAAGCTTGACACTGTGGAAAAACTGAATACCAAACAAACTCAAGCATACAATATGGCAATCAAGGAAGGAAAGAACATATTCATTACAGGTCCGGGTAAGATCATGTCCCTCTCAGTATTGTTAGATTGCAATTTCAAACTAGTTTATGGCTTTCTTTCTACGCTTTCTTTCTACTTTGTGTTGTTCACAATTCCACTAACAATGTTTGATTTCACAACTAACTTACTTTAACTTGCAATCTTGGTAAAAGCTGGAACAGGCAAATCTGTGTTGTTAAAACATATCATGGCAACTCTGAATGAACAAAAAGGAAATGATGGACGATGGGCTGCGACGTCGTCAACAGTAAGTGATTTCAGCAGCAACATCTGGAGTCTTTTTGATAACACTGAATGCGTGTGTCCATAATATTTCAACGCGGCGAATAGGGAACTACTGCAGTTGCATTGGGAGGAGAAACTTTCCATTCTTTCGCAGGCTGTGGCGTACCATCTCTAGTCTCAGACTTCGGCAGGTGCTTTGGAGATAAAACTGCATGGCGTTGGCAGAAAGTTGAAACGGTTATCATTGATGAAGTGAGGTGAGACTTGAGACAAGGCAAAGGGAACCAATAGAATGTGCATGTTTATTATCAGAGCCATCTCATTCTTTTTGTTTTAGCATGCTATCCGGTGAATTTCTTGATAACTTGTCAGATGTAGTGAAGCAAATCCGACACGACAACAGGGCTTTTGGAGGAGTACAACTGATTCTGTGTGGAGATTTTCTTCAGCTCCCACCTATTGCACGAAATAAGAATGACGTCATTGAGATGATAAGCCATGGAAATATGAATTTGCAAGACCTTCACTGCAACAAAGGCTTTGCATTTCAATCCAAGGTGTGGAGAGAGGCCAAATTTACATGCATCTCATTAGATCAAGTATTCCGTCAAAGGTCAGAGCTGATTCCATCGCCGATGTTCGTTTTCCTTGTAACAGAACTCATCTGGTTGCCTTTCTTCACATTAGTAACAAACTATTCATTGAAGTGTTGCATGAAGTAAGAAAGGGCGATGTATCAGCTGAATCAGAGAAGTTCCTACGTAAATGTGAGAGGGAACTTCCACCAACTGGTAATGGCATAATTCCAACAAGATTGTATTCAAGAAACGTCGACGTCGCTAGGGAGAATAATGCTGAACTAGCAAAACTTCCTGGTCCTTCTACTCATTATAGCTCTGCTGATTACATCATCGAAGAGGGCTCAGAAACGCCTGTTATGAGAAATGATCACAATACTCCTCTCTCCGAAAAACAAAAAGTGTTATGTAACAACGACTTTTGGAAGCATTGTCAGGGTCAGAACGAAATTCAGCTGAAAGCAGGTGCTCAGGTCATGTTATTACAAAACATATCTGTTGGGCGAGGTGATAAGTCACTAGCGAATGGGTCTCGGGGTAAGGTTGTTGAGATAACACATAGTCCGCCAGAAAGTATGCAAAAATTTCCTGTGAAACCGCCAGAGGGTGTTCCAGGAGATCCATATGCGATTATAGATTTCCTGAATGGAGAACGCGTTGCCATTGGGCCCTCTAACTTTGTCTGCGAGTTAAGTGGTATAGGTGTATGTGTTCGACGTACCATTCCACTGAAGCTTGCATGGTCAATTTCAATTCATAAGAGCCAAGGTATGACACTTGACTATGTCAAAGTTGATCTGAAAGGAGTAAGTTGAGATGTATGTTTTGGTTGGATGAAAGGAAGTAAATACTTCATTAATGTCATTTCTTCATACAGGTGTTTTCGGATGCTCAGGTTTATGTTGCTCTGAGCCGCGCCTCGAATGAAAATGGCCTAGAACTGCTAAATTTCAATCCCCGCTTAGTACGCGCTGACTGGAGAGCATTGAAGTTTTACACTGACCCAACTTACAAACCTCGTCTTTGGAATGAAAAGCCATCATCTGATAACGGATTGTTATCTGAGGAAGTTCCTCCACCAGCCTATCCTGGTTCGTTACAAGGGCTGTCGGTTGTTTTTACAGGTGAACTTGGAAGTTTTGATAGAGAAAATGCCGAACTTCTAGTCACAAGATGTGGAGGTGTAGTGAGAGGAAATGTCAGTGGCAAAACCAATTTGCTTGTTGTGGGCACAACACTTGAGGATGGTCGAGAGGTCGAGACCACAACAAAGTACAAAAAGGCAAAAGAAATCATTGATGGGCCCAACAATAAATCCAACTTGAGAATCATTGATAAGAGAGAACTATTCACACTTATCAGGGGTACAAAGAGTAATCCATGAACTGCAAGGAAGCAGGACAATACTTGTAAGGGCGGTAGAAACTATACCTTGATCATTTGCGAATACATTACAATTTGCACATGAACATGCATTTATAAAATAATCCACCACTTCAACTTGCTTCTGTAGAGTGTACACACCAAAGGTGGTTTTAGCCTCCTTCGACTTACTAATACTTACACTGACATGGTTTGTTCTGATATGAGAGGTTCTACTTGCTTTCTTGCTAATGGTGATGTTCATGATTCATGGAATATCTATCAATCAAGATTTTTTAGAAAATCTTAGTTGTGTCTACTTTGTTTATATGGGTCCGG
>JALLPH010001222.1:0-12385 GCA_036939855.1 Cyclotella choctawhatcheeana
CTTTAGTATTACCTGCCAGTGGCGTCGAGAGAGGCCCTGCAGTTGCTTGCCAAACGACAAATTATTCATGAACCACTTTACTCTCTCACACGAAGAACTCTAAAACAAAAATGAGTCTCAGAGCTGCACTCCTCAGCAACAGCCTACTTGGCGGCCTTCTCCGCACGTCGTTTCTCATTGCGTCGTTTGTCAGAGCGTTTATTAGTAAAGAATTTGACAAGTTTGCTCCTATCGTTCGCAAAATATGTACTTCCACGGCTCTCCAATTGAGCTAGGAGATCATCGATTTGGGAAGAGCTTGGCTGATCAGTAACGTTATCATGAAAATGGTTTAGAAAGACAAGATCGTCTTTCTTAGCTTTCCTCTGATCTTCAAAACTTTTATCAGTCTTACGCCTAACAATGAAATATGATTTGACCTTATCAAAGGTGCTATTGGTGGAAGAGGCAAGTTTCTCCATCGCAGAAATACTTGGATATTTGCTCACAGTGTCATAGTGCTTTCGAAGCAAACTCAATCTATCTGAATTTGCTTCCCTTTCTGGTGCACGTTTAGGATCATTATTGCGCATGTTCGTCAACATATGTTTAGCTTGAGCAACCGACATCGAAACTAGGTCTAGCTGTTTGATCTTGTCGATGTCTGCATGATTGTCTTTACGGTACAACTCACGCACCCGGTTGACATCTTGCCTTGAAGCGTATCTTCTCTCGAAGTCACTCATTATTCCAAATCCATTATTAACCTCTTTGAATTGATATCTCAAACGATCAACTTTTGGAGAAGAGAGAGGATCGGCGGAGGAAGCGGAGGAAGTGGTGCCATCTCCAAGAAGTTTGTTGAGATCCGAGTTGTATTTGATGGCAAGATTCAAATCACGGGGCTCGATACGGNGGGAACTGCAAGCCAGCCTTGGCAGATGAGCTGGTCGACTTCTTTTCGCCGCGGCATCCTTTTCCTTTTCCTGACATGGTTGATTAGTTTGTTTGGAGAGTTGATGAGTCCTTTTGGATGGTTAATGAGGACGTTGGTGGTGTATCCGTCTCTGAATCCTGATGTTTCAAATTTAAAAATGAAAACGAAGAGGAGGGAGCAGAACTTGTCGAACGACAAGTTTTCTACTTACAGCTATGATGCTTGTTGTTCTGCTGCTGGTTTAGGTGGTTGTATTCCTACAGGAGTTGTTAAGTATGTTCCAGATTGGAATACCAGCAGTTGTCTAGCCAAGAGTGAAACCTCTTTGACTGATTCGGAGAGTACGGTAGAAAGTGATTCTGCATCAGAGTGTTGCAGTGAATTTTTTGGATTTAGGAGAAAGCAATGTTGTAAAGATTCTGGGGGCTGCGACTAATATTGTGAATTATAAGTGTTTAGGTTCTATGAATTGGCTTCCTGTTTCATATGTAGGATATCATAATAACATAGCTTTTTATTTGCTTAATTATGTAGTCTATAGGTTTGAATTGCTATTGATATCCTTCTTATTATGTTTGAATATTTTGGTTTGTTTGTGATCAATATCCTCTGTCACACATTCAGTAGAGACATTGCACATCTAGAGAGAGGCACTTTTTTGTCGTGTCCCAAAAGCTGCAAGAGTTTTCATTGGTTATAGAACTGCACAGTCTCACGGGCAATAATCTCACAACTGAATCTTATTCTTCAATTCTTCATTCTGCCTTTTCAATAATTCAATCTCCTTGAGTAATCTTTTGTTTTCTATTTCCATTTTCTCTTCTCTACTCATAGCTTTCGGATTAAACACAAACATGATTTTGTGCTTATCTCCTCTGTTTTTGTTAATATTCTTTAGAAGCTCACAGGTTTCGTTGATTGAGGTACCTTTGAGTCGTACAGTTTTGGGTGGGTATAACCAGTTCAAAACAAGTTGTAGACATTCTTCATCCAGATTTGCACTGCCTTCGAAGTCTAATAATGTTGGTTGATTTCCATTGAAGCGCATAGCTGTCTCAAGAATCTCAAATTTACTGAAGTCACCACATAAGCGGATCCGTTTGATGATTGATTCTTTGTATACTTCAATGTTGTCGGGATAATCGTGGTATTTACTTTTCTTTGGAGGGAGCCCATACTCAGTGATTATGTTTTCAGTGTCAATACATCTTTGAACAATTTCACGGCCCCTGATCTTATCGAGAGTGAAAGGTGCAAGTGCTGGCACATCATCTGAAGACCTCGTAAAATTTGAGACTCTAATCATTGAATCATACATCATATCACGCTCTTTATGCGTTGGCTTAATCTCCATACTACTTGTCAGCCACGGGACTACAGAATCACGAAATACGTAATCATAATCCTCCTCAAAATAGTCGTTTCTAATTAAGAATGCTTCACAAGTGGAAACGATTGGGATGAGTGCAACTGATTCTGCCATGGGATGTTGAATTTGCAAATGATTGTGATAATGAAACATACGATCGATCAAATTCATAGACCAGTCAGTGCCATGCTCTTTTACCTGAATGAAGGTAGAATATGGAAAGAGACCTGCTTTCGCCAATGCCCCCCGACCACAATTTTTTACCACCGATTCTACTAAATCCATGCCTGTATTCCGCCACCAACAATCATCATCTTCAATTTCTCTGGGGATCGGTATTTGGAGCATTCCCCTGCCTGTGGGCTCAACCAGTAACTTTCTAATATCAATGTACAGAAGGTATACTATGGCAAAGATACAAATCTCTTCCACCACAAACGGATGCAAAAACACTGGAACATTCAACTTGCTTAATTGTGATGCAATGTTTTCCATTAGGGTAGTGTGGAAGTAATCAATTTTCCTCTCCTCAAAATTGCAATCAATATCCGCTACAAATCTGCCGAAGATTTCCATTGCAATTCGCTGTGCACAAACTGTCTTCAAACTTGGTATCTTGTTCCATGGCCAACCATTCGGTCACAAATTTGGTTAACGCAACTCGATTATCAAGATTGACAGATCTTTCTGTCGTGAGATAATGCCAATCATGAGGGTGCCAAATAAAAACAAAATTGAGAGTGAACAGCATCACATATTTGGCGTTGACAGTGGAGGATGACAACAAGGCTTCTTTTGTCTCGGGGGTAAACCCAAAACAAGGTTTTTCAAAATCTAACCAAGCATATGTTATGCCGGTGTCTTCATGAGATAGCTCTGCATCACTGTGGGATCTCTTCATGATGCTTTCTTTGTATTACTCTTGATTAGCTAGATACTCTGTGGCTTCTCTTACACAGGTCTCGATTCCCGCTCATTTTGTTGAAAGATACTCTTTACCTGTATAACTTGAAATTTATACATGAAATATACGTTTAAGTATCTCAGTTAAGAAAGGTCGCTGGATCCTGAATCATCGGCTACCCCACATTTACCACAAGATCTTCATCATAATATTCAAGTGTACCATGGCACGCACCACCCTAGCAACCACCACACTGACCCGCATCCTCCGTCCCAACGCGGCCCATCACCACCGCGCTACTACTAATCCCCTAACCACCGCTACCGCCGCCACATGGACTCTCTCCTCCTCTCGCTCCTTCGCCACGGAGAAATACTCCCGCGACAAACCCCACGTCAACATCGGCACCATCGGCCATGTCGATCACGGCAAAACCACGCTCACCCAAGCCATCACCAAGGTCCTCTCCGAAAAGGGATGGAGTCAAGCCATGTCCTACGAGGATATCGATCGTGCGCCCGAAGAGAAGGCGCGTAAGATCACCATCAACACCTCGCACATTGAGTACGAAACGGCCAATCGACACTACGGCCACATCGATTGTCCGGGACATGCCGATTACGTCAAGAATATGATTACCGGTGCCGCGCAGATGGATGGGGGTATATTGGTCGTGGCGGCTACCGATGGCCCAATGCCCCAAACGCGAGAGCATATATTGCTAGCCAAGCAGGTGGGCATTCCCAACCTCGTCGTGTTTCTGAATAAGTGCGATATGGTCGATGACGAGGAGTTGTTGGAATTGGTCGAGATGGAAATTCGAGAGTTGCTGGATTTTTACGATTTTAATGGGGATGAAACTCCTATTATTCGGGGATCGGCTTTGGCCGCGGCCGAGGGCAAGACACCCGAGATTGGTGCCGAGAAAATTTTGGAATTGATGGCGGCGGTGGATGAGGTCATTCCTGAACCGACGAGGGATTTGGATAAGGATTTCTTGATGCCCGTGGAGGATGTATTTAGTATTGCCGGGAGGGGTACTGTTGTTACTGGAAGGATTACCCAAGGAAAGGTTAATGTGGGTGATGATTTGGAGATCATTGGGTTCAATAGGAATGCCAAAACTACTTGTACTGGTGTTGGTAAGTTGCTGTTTTTTGCTTTGATTATTTACTGATTTCATTTGTACCCAGAAATGTCAAAATAATTGTAAAACTAACACAAACTAACACATTTTCTTTGTTCACTTCATAGAGATGTTTAAGAAGCTCCTCGACTATGGTATGGCAGGAGACAACATCGGTGCACTCCTTCGTGGTCTTAAGCGAGAGGATGTCGAACGTGGTCAGGTCTTGTGCAAACCAGGTTCTGTTTCAACTGGAAAGAAGTTTGAGGCTGAAATTTACTGCCTTAGTCAGGATGAGGGTGGAAGGCACACACCTTTCTTTTCCAACTATCGGCCGCAGTTCTTTTTCCGTGAGTCTATGATTTTCATTTCATTTCTATAGTCAAGTGTCATTGTCATTTATTAAAAAAATGTTTGCATGTGGCTGTTTGTAGGTACCGCTGATATTACGGGTGATTTGAAGCTAAAGGAAGGAACTGAGATGGTCATGCCAGGCGATAATACAACCCTAGATGTCGAGCTAATTACTCCTATCCCAATTGAACCCGGTCTTCGTTTCAATATGCGTGAAGGTGGAAGGACAGTTGGAACTGGAATTGTGACAAAGGTGCTTGGATAAAGAAATATGTTAGAAATGATTTGAAAAATGTCCCAAGCTGAAGCTGTTCATTTGGCTATTTTAGTTGACTGTACTTAATACTGTCATTCGGGAAAAGATCTACAACAATCAGTTTGGG
The DNA here is from genome assembly GCA_036939855.1 of Cyclotella choctawhatcheeana. Lineage (NCBI taxonomy): Eukaryota > Bacillariophyta > Thalassiosirophyceae > Thalassiosirales > Thalassiosiraceae > Cyclotella > Cyclotella choctawhatcheeana. Next base: position 5,053 of record JALLPH010001222.1, read on the forward strand.
CTAATTAGAAAGACAGCATTTATTCAGACAAGTATATTGTACTGTTAGACTTTTATCAGCAAACTTTATTATTTCATCATTACTCTTCCGTTTTATTTTTCTTGTTAAGATTGCAGTCGGTACACCATGGACAATTATCATCCCCATTTTCATGACAGACACAACAACAATCCAGTTGGATAGGCTCTGACCACCCCGCAGCATTTTCATCAGGTACATCGCTTTCATACCCACCGTTGTTTGTGACAAAAGCCTGTTTTTCCTTCTCTTTCACTGTCATCAACTCTCTTGCTACATCATTGCGCAAGTACTCGTCTGCATCCGCTCTACTACCGTTTTCTACGCACTGTTTTATCCAATCAACATCAACAATGTCTACATTGCGCTTCAAGGCCTGACGTACCCTCTGAGTCAAATTATTCACGGCTTGTTGCGTACAAACTAAGTAATGCACACGTTTGTGCACTTGGGGCGAAATGGTGGCACCGTTTGATTTTATAATTGATGAAAGTGTTTTGTAATTGCTGTACGTTTCTATGGTGTCTTCTTCCTCCTTTGTGGTACATATGGTAGCATTTACTACTTTACTCTCTAATGTAGAAATAGCTAGAATGAGGCCGTTGAATATGGCTGATGTTTCTTGGGGTGTGCTGGATGATGACGCTGATGGCCGTTTCCTCTTTCTCTCTTTTGTTGCTTTATTTGCCTCTTGTTTGCCTGCGGCCTGATTCATATTGGATCTATCGATGCCGTTGCTGGCATTATCTGCTTTTCTCTTCTTTTCGGATTTCGCCATACTAGTTCAAATAGAGTTGATGATGATGCTGATGCGAAATGTTGTGATGGATGGTCATTGGGAATTGGGGGAAATTACCTGTATCTATCCTTTATTTTGTTATGACTATTAAAGGTATTTTCATTCTCACGAAACTCTCCCTTCGCAACAATAAATCGTCCAGAATCGTCCCCTTTGATCATAGCCGCCAATACACAATGGGTTATCAATTCATAGTGCGCTCGCAAGAGTAAGTTATTTTACAGTCGGCTGATTCATATATCTGATTATGAATTTCATTTCTTATAAATCTTTTCGAACCGCCAAAGCTCCAAGTATCATCTGAGGTTAATTACCAAAGTTCACGAGGGAATTCAGCTAACGAGGCTACGGGAAGATGGAGTTGCCGTGTTCGAGGTGTCTGATCCTGACTTGGAGCTTGAATTAATTTTCAAGAAGCGCAAGCCTCCTGTCGTTGGTGGTGGTGACAAGGAAGGGAATAAAGGCAATGACAGTTTACAACCACGCACGCCACTCAATGATGGGGGTATTTCCAAGCGTGCTCATACAGCACAGGTTATTAACCCTTTCCTGCTTCTCAAGGGGGTGCCAATTTTCGCCCTAACTGGTGGAAAAGCGGGTGATAATTTGAAGAGCAAATCAAGTACCCGTCCCAGAAAAAGAGCTGCTGTTTCTTGTGCCTCCGCGAAGGTTCACAAGAAACGAAAAAATGCTGCTACTGATGCTATTGTTGTTTCAAGAGACGAGGCAGAAAAGAAAAGTAATGTAACCGATGATAGCAGTGATAGTTTGAAAGATGAATCAAAGCAAGTTGAAGAGGGACAAACAAAAGCCACATCATGCAACAGCAGCAGTGGGTGTGCTGAAGGAAAACTAAACTCTGCTGAAGACCATCTTTCAAAAGCAGAGGCAATTACGGCATTAACAGCCCTTGCAGATGATGATCCTGCCAATCCCAAGCCAGCATATGATGCAAAATTGGACTTACTATGGGAGTCACACTACAAAAATTTAGTGGCATATAAGCTTGAGCACGGGGACTGCACAACATTAAAGGCAACTGCCGGAATGAAGTTACGACGTTGGGTGGTTCGCCAGAAGAGAGACTTCCGAAGAGGCAAAATGCCTAAAAATCGAGCGACGAAGCTGATTGATATTGGAGTACTCAAGGCAGAGGAAGATGAGAATTACATCCCTCGACGTGGTACCAATAAAGAAGAGAAAGGTGACAATAAACAATGCATGTGATTCTTCGTTGCTTTCTTTTCGGCATCTAACCTCATCTTTGCCTCAATGCAAATCCAAGAATCTGTGCATGACTTGAAATGGGAAATGAAATATAAGAAACTTCTCTCGCACAAAAGTGAGCATGGACACTTCGATGATCTAATCAAGATAGATAGAAAGCTGCATGAATGGATGAGGAGAGAAATCTGCGTCTTCAGAAAGTGCCATTTGCCTGAAAAAAGGGCAGAAAAACTAAAAGACATTGGGCTGCTTAGTGCAGAAGATCTGGAAAACTACAAGAGCAACAAGCCCGAGTCTAACTATGATCAAAGGATGAACAATCAATGGAATGCACGGTTTAATGAATTGTGGGCGTATACGCTAAAGACGGGAAAAAAAATCGTAGACAAACATGACAACTATCCATTAGCTCAATGGATAGGCAACCAGCGAGCAGCATATAGAGATGGCAATATGTGTCAAGAGAGGATTGATAAACTGAAGGAAATCGGTATGTTGACACCTCCTGCACGAATGAAGAAGGTCAAAGTCAAGAAAAAAGAAATCAATTGGTGCATGCGTTACAATCAACTCGTTGAATACAAGAAAGAAAAGGGACACTGCAGAATCTCCAAAGAAGCATACCCTGCACTCAATAAATGGGCAAATTCGCAAACAAAGAAATTCAGAGAAGGAAGTCTTCCTGATGATAAGGCTGCTAAGCTGAAAGAGATTGGATATCTTACAGAGGAAAAATGTAACCCAAAAGAGGATCAAGATATGGTCGATTTGAAATGCTACAAATTGCTGGTGGATTACAAAAATGTCCATGGTGATTGCAAAGTACCACAAGAGAACACAACTCTATCGAAGTGGGTTCATACACAACGTAAAAAGCAGAGAAAAGGCAATCTTTCTGATGAAATGTATAGTAAATTGGAAGAAATTGGCTTTGTTTGGAATCTCTTCGAAGAAAAATGGAATGCTGGTTACACAGACCTTATGCATTTCAAAAAAGAACATGGCCATTGCCTCGTGCCTGTAAGTTACAAACCATGTCCCAACCTTCGCAAGTGGGTGGGCTACCAGCGGACAAAATACAGACAAGGAATACTTAGTGCAATACATAAAACTCAATTGGATGACCTAGGTTTTGTATGGGATGTGGGAGTACCCAGTTCCACTGTGAAGAAAGAAGGCACAAGCTAAAACAAGTTGCACTTAGTGAGCATGCTGAGATCGTGAACTCGCTTAATAGACCTAAATCGTGAAGTGATTAGTTTATTATCACGAGATCAAACTTGTTTCTATTTTTGTTGCGATCTACCATGTTAGTGTGCTAAGCCTAATTTTCGATATGAATAATATCATAACCTAACCTGAAATTCAAGTGATACCCAGGATATGCCTTGCCAAATTCTCCGAACACTACATTGCCGTCTTGAATGGATACACCATTTCCGTCTGCATTGTCAGCTGACCCTAGTCCAACTAGCATAATTCCTTCATTGGTGGCTAAGTAAAAACCTTGTGTTGTACCAGGCCACATTGATATTGGTGGATCAAATGTGGCTGTTGTATTGGAATGAAGAGTGGGAAGAGAGACTGTAAGAGACTTCTTCCATTGATTGGGTTGAGCACCATTAAGTGATCCATGGTATGTAGTATACACATCCAATACTGGATTAGAATTTCCTCTCAGGTGCTCAATCTCAATTGTGTTTACCAATACCTTGTGTTTTGAACTTAAATTGAGATTCACGTCAAACATGAAACCAGACGATGGTAAACAATTAGAACTACAAAACTTCGATGAATCCAACCAGTATGACGGTTCAACTAGCTCTGCAGCTGTTGGTGATGCAAATAAGGAATTTGTAGATTGTGAGTAGATTGAAGGTCTACTGGTTTGACCATTTGTTGGGTTCGTGGTGATAGGTTGTTTGGTGGGAGCCTCACTTGGTTGACTAGTAGGGTTCTCTGTTGTTGGTTGTTTGGTGGGAGCCATGGTTGGTTTGCTGCTAGGATTCTTTGATGGACTATCAGTTGGACGTGCGATTGAATACTTGATATCAACATTGAATAAATAACCCCCAACACCAATTCCAAATACACCACCCATGACCGTTGAACCAATACCAAGAGCAACACCATTGCTGTCAGAATGAGTATTAGAACCAGCGCCCACGCGCAAGATGCTTGTAGATGCTCTTAGATAGAAACCCAAAGTTTTATCAGCAGAAATAGCTACAGGTGGAACTAACTTGAATTCAGATGATGCATAGCTTTCAGTTGTAGCGCCTGGATCAAGTGTTGCTTGTACTAATTCGATTGAATCGATTTTAGTCCACTGTGCAGAGTAATTTTCCTTGCCTTGATGACCCCCGACAAAAGTCCGATACAAATCAACAGATACATCTGCGTAAGTGTTAGCATGCTCAAATGTAATACTTTCAATAAGAATTCCATTATTCCGATTATTTCCAGCCATAACATCGAACATGATGCCCCGGGAGAGATAGCAGTTATCTTTGCAGGTCTCAAGAGGGCTTAGATTGAAGGGACCATAATTGACGGTGGGTTTAATGGTTGGACTTGACGACGTTGGTCTTGAAGAAGTAGGAGAATATGTGACTGGGTTTCTAGATAAATATTGAGAGGAAATGTTATGAGAAATGTGAAGTTAGAAAACTAATTCATGAAATCTCTACTCTCACCGAGTCGGTCCCTGTGTTGGACTTTGGCTTGGAGATAAAGTAGTGGGGTGTTTTGTTGGGTTATAAGTCGGGCTTCTAGTTGGATTAAATGACGGGCTCTTTGTCGGGACGGCAGTTTGCCTGACCACACATTGTCCCTTTGAATAGAGAGTCTTCCATATTTGATGACTAACACGCTCAGGTTTGGTAGAAACACTTGAAGATTCAATTTCCTTGCTGGGTACCCAATTCCTGACTGCCAAACGAGGGTGTTCACCAGTCCATAGACCTCCCATTGACAACGCAACCTGGCGATACCAAAGACAATAATGGCTCATTAGATTTTATAATACAAGAAATTCATGAGTGTGCAGAGAATTGAACTAACGTTTGACAAACCGCCAGAACAGAAATCACAGTATGACATAATAGAGGCTGAGTTGGCCTGGGGTAAGGCTTTCGGGCATTGATCTAGGCCACACGTATCAACCCTTGGTTTGAATGCTTCTTCGAAAGTGTGGTCTATATGGAGATCATAGCAGGCATTAAGGACCAGTGCGAAACATAAAATGCACACCGGGTCAAGAGACTTACCGCTTCCCAGACTATGACCTAATTCATGCATCATGATAAATAAATCATAGACAGCATTGTGATCCAGAGTACCTATACTACCTTCCAACCCACTACTTAGCCCAACAGCATAACGTTTATCACAAACAGTACTAAATGAATTCGATTGCATAAGGTTAGTGTGCATCATGCTGTACAACAGCAGTGGAAAAGTCAAATAATGTTCACAACTCACTCGATAAAGGCGATTCCACCGCCAATATACTTTCCAAGTAATGCATGACGTAGTTGGACATTATCAGGGAATTTCCTATCATACTGATCTTTCATCAATTTAAGCCCCTCTCGGAGAGTAACAGCAGATTCAAAATATGTTACCTCTTGAACATGAACCACATTTAGCCTCAAGCCCACTTCATTCATTAGAATTGTATTGGCTATCGTAACAAGGAAATTCACGTACTCGATGGCTTCATCGGCTCCTCCTTGTTTTTGAATAAACTCAGCATCTAAATCTATAATGATATTAATTTGAAAGCGAACTGATGGTCCACCTGATTCGTACAGTCTTTCGCCCGTTGGCGGCTTGAAGGCTGCATTGTGACTTTGCAGCATTCTGAAGTGATCAATCTCATGATGTGAATGTTCACCGTGATTATGACCATATTCATGATGATTATGATGCATATCTGCATCAACGTTGCCTCTTACACCCTTCCACGCATCATGACCATCATAATCCTGACTCAACCTCCTCCTATCATCCCACTCCTCTTTATGCTCCACCCCGCAGGTAAAACTATCATGCTTGGCCCTCGTAACTCCTCCCATAAACATACGCATCTGAGGCTTGAGTGCTTCTACAATCTCCCCACCTTGGATATCAAACATGTCCAATTTACGTACATTGCCACTCCTCCCTCTTTGTATCCCGGACACCCTGCCCGTCGAGGTGTTGACGCTCAAAGCTGTGATACCACGTGTCTTGGTGGGATCATTAACTAGTACAGTTAGCTTCTGCGCGAGGGATGAGTCTGACAAGGTGACGGATTGGAAGTCAAATGTTGTAGATGGGGTGATGGCCGAGTTGGCAGTAGCCAATTGAAGTAATAGAGTGGAGGTGGAGGATTGGAGGCGACGAAAGTGCGAAAAGTCTTCGTCAGCGTCTTCATCAGCTGAGGACGATAATAGATCTACCTCAATCTCAAAATGGAGTGGAGGCGATGAGGGTGATGCTCGATCCTCTTCTGTCTGTCGCAGTATGTCAACGAGATTCTAGGCAGAAAGAATCATAGGATGAGTCCAACATTCGTTGCGTCAACTGTCAAGCATTCAAAAGCGAACAAGGATATTCACATAAGCATTATAATAATATGTCAACACTCACTCCTGCATCAGAAATGTACAATCGTCGCTGACGATCAGTCGATACGTTGATCGAATCAAAGTCATCCCCTGCCATCGATCCGATGTGGCGTCGGTGACGAGTGGACCCGCGGGCTTCTCTATTAATTGATTCCTCTTCGATGTGATATGTGTTGACGCCACTGGTACTACCATAGGTCGAGGCGGCCACGGTGGCGAGCAACATGAAGCTCAGTTGATTCATCATCATCTGCTAATGGATGTGGATCGTCTAACAATGAAAAGACCAGCAGTTCATCTAGTAACAACAACACGGACTCTCATCGGCAGTTTCATTGAGAGGAGCTTCGAAAGCGATAGTGATGAGTGATGAATGTGGTGTGAGAGGAGCGAGCAGGAGCGACACGCTGTGATTTGATTTTGGTATGGTTGGAGTGTCGCACCAGCCACCACACACTCTAAAGTGACACAAACACTGAATTCCATACCAATCTAAATTGCTCTAAATTATTCAATGGACACAAGTCAACATCCTTCTCTCGATGTATGCGAAGCAAAGGGATCGAAGGAGCTTCGAGATTCCTGCCGCACTTTTCTGCGTTTCCGTTCGACGCGAGAGGGGCACCCTGGTTCATCACCGCTCGAATCAGGGCATTTAGAAATTCTGCGCGACTCC
>JALLPH010001223.1:0-11462 GCA_036939855.1 Cyclotella choctawhatcheeana
TGAAAATTTTGGTGCATGGCCCCTACATTTCATACCAAGATTGAGCGTGTGCAGACTGATTCAGCCATTTCACATCATCTCAACTCTTCCAATCTCTCTTCATAAGTATAATGAATGGTTTGAGAAGGTTGAGATAGGTCCGTTTATGGTCTAGTGAACACATGAATTACTAAAAATTACCTACACGATCTACATAGGAATTAGTACAAGAAACGCATTAACTAGGCGTAGTATGTCGTTCGGAACCATGATCTTTCCTCCGCCGTTTGGACTGCCACTGGCTCACCCCACCATGGTCGGGGGAAGATAAATACCAAGGAACGCGATGCCGCCATGGATGTTACTGGCTCGGCTGTCCCTCCCCTCAAGGCTGTCGACGGCTTCACCATGGTTCGATTGATGCTTTTTCATGCCGGTCTGTCCTTCACCATGCCTTCACCTAGCACAGGAATTAGTACAACTCCCTCTTCCTCCCCCCGATCCTCCTCCTCCACCATGGCAATTCCCTGTCAACATCGGCCATTCTTCTACTAATCCATGGACGAAAGTGTTGCCGATAGAGTCACTAAATGTCGATCCACTCGAACATCTACTGCTCCGAAACCACTTACCGTAATAGGCTCTACGAAGCATACTGCTGGGCGAGTCTCGACAGTCCGTATCATCAATTGGATATCATCCTCATCGCTGCCGGTTATCCTAACAACACGGAGATACAGGACCTCAACAAACGCGCACACGACCACGACTTTGATAGCTGTACAGAGGAGTTCATCCACGAACGCAACGCTATTGTCTCTCGCTATTTGCCTCCCCTGCAACGAGATGGTCTTGTCCCCGCCTACTTGTCGAAACAAATCCAAGAGGTTGTCAACTTCTTTGAGCTTTGGGATTGGTGGCTTGCCTTCCACAAGCAGACGTCGCTTTCTGTCTCCACGGCCTCCACACAGACGGAGTTTATTCGCAAAAAGATTGCTGAGAGAGACGCAATATTGGCCCAACAGAGCCGTGCCACTGTTTCTGCACGCCAATCTAGCTATAGACACCGTAGGAACTGCCCCGTCCCCGACCTTCAGTCCAGCCGGAGCTCCTCCACAGCCGCAGGTTTCGCCGATAGCAGCAATCTACCAATTCTTCCCGACGGCCCCGTTAGCAGCAACATATTCGCCTCACCAGAAGTTCCCACCGATCGACATGCCGTCCACCACGAGAATTCCGACGAAGCAGAAGAAGCTGACCTTCTCCAACCCCCCAAAAAAAGCTGCTATCGAAGGTAGTGTGGCCTCTGCCGCGACTCCTGCTCCCTCAAATAACACGGCAACTAGCCCTGTCCGGAAGGCTAACTCTTCGAAGAGGCAGATGCTCACTTCTCCCGATCGCAGTCTCAACCCAAATGCTCCCTTGTTCGTCTTCGGTCAGCAGGGTCAGCCTGATGAGCAGCCCTCTCCCTATCTTCTTCCCAACCTGCGGACCGATTCCAATAACACTGGCGCTTCTCCGGGCCACTCTCCGGATGACAAGTCGTCTTCTGTGTCTTCTATGCAAACAGAGTCTGAGGATGAAGATGAAAGAGGCCCGTTCGATTTCCTCACTCCCTATCTCTAATTCCACAACTTCTTCCCTTACCCAGCCTCTGTCGACACTCTCTGGTAAACTTCTCAATACCTGGCCTAAGCGTAACAAGAATTTGGACGGTGTAGCAAATTTTGTGAAAGCTGTTATCCCTCCTAGTCGCGACAAAAATGCAGACCCTCCCACAGTCACTTTCCAAGGTATCGTTTGAGTATTTGCGGCTCTGAAGAAGATCCATCCGCATGCCACCTTATATCCTGTGTACTCTCCCGAGGGCTCCGATGACTCTCTTCAAGCCATTAATGAAGCCTCGGACTTCCCTAAATGCTTCGAGGATCTTCAGGTTTCCTATATCTCTGTCGACAACCACTGGGACCTTCAAAAGGTGTGGGAAGGTCAGTTGGACAAGAATGGTGAGCAGAAAGAGCAGAAGAATATCACCGTTCAGCTCCTAGTCGGCACAAACTACGCTCTCCCCCACGTCCTACAGTTGGCTACGACTTCCCTTGCCTCCTCGGGTATTTTCTTGAAGAAAAAAAGAAGTTGACGTTCTTCGCTCACGTACTCAATACGGTCTCGGCGGTGTCTCTGCTGATTGGGACCCTGTCTGTGTCGGAAACTGTCTGGCCCACGCTCTTGCGGTACAGGAGGAATGGATGCAAGGCAACGTCAAGCATGGCTATCCGGCAAGTGAATACCTGGCCTCGAGTTTCCCTCCTTTGTCGTTTCTCTGCGCAACCCTCGCCTACCCGAGGGCAAGGATGTTCTTTCGGACACGGAGATTGGAGATTGCGGCAATCAATTACACGGCTTTTTTGCGTCGAATCCACACCATTGAAGTTCCTGAGCACCACGAAGTTCGTGTAGTCGGTTGTCTTAAGGACTTTGCCCTTCGTGGAGTGGAAAGCTTAATCAGATCTCCGCGGATTGCAGTCTCATCGAGCTAGTGAACAGTAACAACCTTGGTGTCTCCCAGCGGAAGCAATTCTATAAGGAACTCAGGGCAGTGATGAACTTTGCTTACTCGTACTCTACGGTGGAATTCGGCGGTGTCGAAAACCTTGACAACTCCTGGGTCTACGTTGAGACAGACCCTCCGCTAATTAAGGCACCAAATAAATCTCATCTGAAACGGAAGCTGCTCGGTATTAAGACCAAATCTGGTCAGAAGGTCTTCTCTGGAGTGATGGGGTGCTCTGGTGCAAAGTTCAGCTAACTATCTGTGTAAGCTGTGTAGATGGTTGTCCATGGTGGCATTGTAGTAATGTAATTGTTGTTGTGTCTCAAATTTTGGTTTAGGAATCGAGCGTAGCGAGTTTCTCTTTCTCTCTCTAACTGGCGTGATTTGATTCAGTTTTTGATGGCGATTTCATAGCTGGTTTCATAGTGAGTTTTGATCCAAAAATCGTATTTCTGGCATCTCCACGAGCTGCTGATTCTAGCACGCCATATTGGCATTTTTGACGGCGGTCAGGAGGAGGCTGCGAACAAATTTTCATTTTGTAGGCCGTTTCAGAGGCTGTTTATGCTCTAATTAGATCGCCCTTGATCTCCTGATGATTCTGGTGCTCTCGGTTTGTTGATTGGACGTCTAGAAGTCGAGATATCATCGGCCATTGTTTGTTTTTTGAAGAGAAAGTGAAAACAACGTGAAAGCGTGAGTTGGATAGTGAGTACCTGCGAGTACACGGGAGACCAGCCGTGATTGTGAAGGACAGACCATTCACTGTATTTTTCAACGATTCTTGCACCTCACACACTTATCATGCATAAAATTTGCGGGAATATTTCCAGAATTCTGACTCCTGCACGCGTTCAGCGTTCACCGACACTCCACTCAAAAACCATGACGATGGCCAAAGCACAACACACGACAAAAGAGACGACCAACCATCTAATCAAAAAGAGTGACTTTTAATTAATTAAAATATTATTCCACCAAATGAAGCTGTGGCCCTCCAACGAGGCCTCGCAGGGAGGCTCTCGCAATGATCATGACGACGCCAACCAATCCACGCATGACGTTGCTGACAATGAAGCCGCCGACGATGAGACGGCCCATCACAACGATGATGACGATGATCAGCAGCAGCAGCAGCAAGAAGCAGTAATGATGCCTGTGACTGCGCCATTGTTTCCCCCGTTGGCATCGGCTTCGGAATTCTGCGCCCAAAACGGCCTCACTGTTGACAATCGAGGACCTTCCGTTGACAATCTGCCAGCTGCAGCAGCAGCAGTGGCCGCTTCTTCTTCAGGCACTAGCAGCATTAGCAATAGTATTAATAACAGCATGATCAATAATGTGCCCCCGCCGACCTTCACCATAGGCGACGGCTACAGCAGCAGCTCGGGGGGCATCCCCACCAATCATCACTCCACTGCTGGCCGACTGGCTGCCAAGAAGATCAAGTACAATTCCATGAATAAGCGCAGTCGATCCTCCAATAATAACAACAACAATAATAATTCTGCTGCTGCTAATAATAATACAGCGACAATGGTCAATACTCTCCCGCCAAACATAATGTCGCTGCTACCCCCCAACACGCAAGAAATTCACGTGTATCCCCCCGGTCATCCCAAGAATTTGTTGCCCAATCTCGGATTGTCGGTCAGTGATGCTGCTGCTACTACCGTTGGGAACAAATCGAATTCGGGAGGAGCCTTGTTTGGATCATCATCTGCTTCATCATCAGCTTCCCCCCATCATCAGCCGGTGTTTAAATTCAATACACCCTCCAAGAATAACAACAATAATAATAATAGTCATAATGATGACCATGTGAATGTGGGAGGAGGAGTGCCATCTACCAAGGCGGCGGCGTTGTCGTTTGGTCAAGATTTTAAAGAAGTCAATGAGATTAATAATAATGATGCTGGTGGTGGTTCAGCCGGTGATGGCGTTGTTAGAGAGGGAATTAATGTTACTGCTACCGCTGCTGCAGAATTGTCAACCAATAACCTCAACAATGAATCGGCAATAACCAACAACAACAACAATACATCATCATCGCAATCGTCATCATCACCAACAACAAACAACCTCAACAACAATAACAGTAACAACACCTCATCGTGGAAACCCCAATCCATCACATCCACATGCGAATTCTCCCACATTATAACATCCTACTCCCAAAAACGTGACTCGGGATGTAAAAAGGCCGAATACTCTTCCATAACCACCGACTCGGCCGGTAACAAGTGGCGTCTAATCATATACGTCAACGGCAATGGTAGGGCGAGTAATCATCATTTAAGTCTATTTTTGCAGGTTGCCGATGCCGAGGAGTTGCCTTTCGGGTGGAATAAGGCGGTTAGTTACGTCTTGACCTTGGAACATCCCAATGATGCGGTTGTTGGGAATAGCAGTGTTGACAGTGCTGCAGACAATACTCCAGGGGGAGAATCTCACGACAACGGTAACGGGAGTAATAACAACAATAACAACAACGGATACTCGAAACGTAACCCCGACAAGACGTTTAAAATGTGTCCCAAGGCAATCGACTGGGGATGGAGTCAATTCATCGCCTCCGATCGTATACTACGCGAGGGATACGTCGACACCGTAGCCGATACGGTCACGGTCAGGGCGAGTGTTACGGTCAAAAGCTCCGGCGTCGAAATCGATCCCGAGGATGCCGAACTGTATCTAAAGTGTGCCGTGGAAGAGGGGAATGTGGAGGGCGTCAAGGCGTGTTTGATGCGAGATGCCAGCGTGAATTGTCAATTCAAGGATGATTTGTATACCCCCCTACACACGGCTTGCAGTGTGAATAACGGGGATTCGTCGTCATCGGCGAGTATTAATAGTAGCAGTAATGGGAATTCGAGTCCGGGTCCTATACCCGAGGGGAGTTTGGATGTTTTGGAATTATTGCTGGAACGGGGGGCCGATGTCAATGCTTGTAATAAGTGGAGGGAGACGCCTCTACTGATTGCCGCGAATAACGGACATTGCGATGCCGTGAGGGCATTGTTGAGGAGCGGGGCCGACCCCGGATTGTGCAGTGAGGCGGGGTGGAGTGCATTGACGTTTGCGGCTCACAAGGGGTATGATGAGATTGTTTCGGCGTTACTGCATGCGGGTGCTCCCGTGGATTGTCGCGTCACGGAAGATTTGTCAACACCTCTTCATAAAGCCTGTGCTGGGTCCAAGCCTGGGCATTTGAGCGCCGTTCACTTGTTATTAGAGGGAGATGCCGATGTTCATGCATTGAATAAATGGAGGGAAACTCCGTTGCTTACCGCTGCTAACCACGGGCAAGTGGAGTCAGTGGAAGCCTTGATAGATTACGGAGCAGACCCTTGCAAATGCACCGATACTGGATGGAGTCCGTTGAGCATCGCCGCTTATAAAGGTCACGATGAAGTTGTGAGATTGCTCCTAGAGGAGGGGGCACCGACGGAAGAGGACGATCCCACCCTATCAGCTTTGCTTCAGGCCGCCACTAAGGGATTGCCCGATACAGTCATGCTGTTGCTCGAGCATGGCGCAGATCACACTGTCACTACCAAAAAGGGGGATACTGCCCTGGCTATTTTGGTTGAACAAAATTTGATTGATGCTGCCGTAGAAATGGTGACTGATTACAATGCCAGTATTCCTAGATGCTCCAGAGATAGAAAGAAGGTGCAACGTGCTAGGTTGTTGATTAATCTTAGGTTGAAGCAGATGCAACGTGATGGAACGGGGCCTTATTGTGATGATACCGATGAAGGAGAGAGTAGCGATGCTGACGAGTTTGAGAATAGCTCAGCACCTCTTCATCATGGGAGTGATGAACATGATGATTTGCCTTCAACTTCTGCAACCTCCAAAAAGAAGAAGGGTAAAAAGAACAATAATAACGGAGGCCAGAAATCCATTGCCAAAGCAGAAGCCGAAGCTCGCGCTGCGGAAGAAGCCTTGCTCCTCGAACTTGAGGCAGAAGAGAAGGAGCGCAATGCCGCTACGGAAGCCAAGAGTGCCAAAAAGAAGAAGCAGAAAAAGAAAGAAAAAGAGCGCATGCTTCGCGAGGCTGAAAAGGCGAAAGAGGAAGCGGCGGCTCTAGCAGCACAAAAGGCGAAAGAGCAAGAGGAGAAAATGAGACTACAGCAACAGTTAGATGCGACCGCAGCTTCTCCAATGAAAAAGGAAGTCGTGATCGAAATAACCTCAAATACTGTTGTCAAGTCCGCTCCAGAAGCTGCTAAAGCTGATGAAACGGGAAAGCAGCCTCCAAATCACCAGAAATCAACTTCCAAGTCACATAAAAAGAAGGAATCTGCACCTCAACAAGCCAAAAATACTAGAGAACCTGCCAAAGTCAAGGCTAAAGAGGTTACGTTGCCAAAGAATACTCCAGCAGGCTATTCTGTCGCTAAAGCAGAGAAGAAAGTTTCATCTGCAAAGAATACGTCTGCTGTGAAAAAGATTCCCGGTGACAATCCCATGCCGAGAGCTCAACCTAAACGCATCCCCGGAGATAACCCAGTAGTCAAAAAGATTCCGGGTGACAATCCAAAAGTTCCTGTGCAGCAGTCCCGTCGTAATGTGCAGCCCATGGCCTCAGCACTGCCGACTCAGCCTAAGCATTCTTCACCCACGAAAAGCAAACGTGGATGGGAGAGCAAGGCAGAGAAAGAGGACCATGCAAATCAATCGACAAATCAGCCGAAAGCAAAGCAGCAGAAACCCCAATCAGAGAAGAAGCGAGCGAATGGCGCCAAAGAGAAAGACGCCAACGCTAAATCAACATCTGCAATGAATCGTAAGGAAATGACCAGTCCATCAAATAAAAACAAAGCCAAATCGGATGAAAGCACACATTCCACTGCAAACTCTACAGCTAACGATAGTTTACCTCCAACTCCAACCGACAGCAGCGTCCTTCCTCAAAAAGTGGCTATTACTCCGAAGACATCTCGGCAGCTTGGCAACGATTCTGTTGACGACCAGCTTGCGAATATGGCCAACAATGTTCTTGGTTTCTTGGATTTCGATGCTCAGCCAGCTCCTGAACAAACCAGCTATTTTCAGGAGCAACAGGGCAATGATGCTGCAAGGCAAACCCTTACTCCTCCCATGACTGCTCCTGTACCTGCGGCTCACGTGCCCAGTGTAACATCTTTTGGTCCGCAGCATTCTCCAATTCTTATTCAGCCCATGTCTATTGAACTCCCGCCTGTGTCTGCCTTTCGCCTGGAGAAGATCAATGAACTTTTTCGACGTTGCTCCGAAGCTAGATCATCATCTGATGATCCCCTTCGTGTTATTGATGAATACACACTACGCGTTGTGCTTTATCGCTGGATTATTCGGGCATCTCATGGGGCCGATCCTTTCATTGACCCTGTTATTCCGAGCTGGGACGACGAGGAGTTTCTCAAAGCCTTCCTCCAGCGGCAGTTTATTTCTGAAAATCGTCGCACTCCTGCCAAGATGAATGTGCATAGCATCGAAGTGCTTAGAGACGCTGGTGCGGCCATGTCCGAACTTTGTATCTCTCTTGCAAAGGAAGTCAGTGCATTTCAAGCGGCATGTGTTGAACAACTGCCCTCTAATTGGTCTGACGCTGATATCAATGTTACAGGTATCCAGGAAGGAGGATCTGTCATCATTGACTGGTCGGGAAAGTCTCGTTTGTCTATCTCGTTCAGTTTATTCAACTCCATGGCCAAACGTTACATTGGCGAACGAAATAGATTGATGGCTGCTGTATTTTCTGCTGTGCGCCGTCATGAAATAATTGCTGCGATTGTTGAACAGACAAGTATGATCTCTCAATTGCCCTCTCAAACGATCGATAGTCTTACGAAAGGGTTTAGTGCTACATTGGAGACACTGGCTGATTCAGTATCGGTTCATGATAACAACTCATTCTGCACCATGTTTCCAGATGTTGACGAAGCATTCGGGGGTATGAAACCTTTTGCAAAAGAAAAGGGTGGAGGAGAATCTGTTCTTATCCGTTCTGGTGGATCAGCTATTGTCGTAACACCTCCGGAAAATGCAACTGCCTCTCAGTGCATGCGAAAAGTCATTGATCTAGTGGAGACTTCAACCAACAAGCCTCTTTCGTTCAGCGTAATTTTATCTGCAGACTGTTTCGTTAACGCCGGCTCCACGCTTTCTGTGGAGGATCTGCGGACTCTGGACCCACGCTTGTGTGGTGAGCACAACAGTTTCATAACATACGTTGAGGAAATTCCCTCTGCCGTGAACAGCATGTGCGGTTCTAGTAGTATGTTCATGTTGATTCAAAATGAGACAGGCCGGCGTAACTTTCAGACTCATCCTAGTGTTATGGAAAGTATCAGAAGCACTATGAGAACGGATGTTAGAATTGTCAGTGATGCTCCAGTTTCTCCATCCTACTCAGCAATGTCAACTGGCTTCGAATCTTCTGCTTTTGTATCCATGCCTCAGCATTCATACTCTGTTCCAGAAAATCCTTTTGCAGCTAATCCATTTGCTGTTCCATCTGGAGGAGCTGGCACAGGAAATCGAGGAAGAGGTCATCGCGGACGTCTGTTTGATCTTGTCGGGGAAGAAGACGCAGATGAAGATCAGATGAATAATATCTTCCCTATGTTGGATGGCTTGAATATGTTTGGAAATAGCAATGCAAACGAAGACGTAGACATTGAAGCTATTAGTTTGATGGGCATAGGAATGAATGGGATGAATGGAGCATTTGGTGGTAACAAGTCATAGAGAAGCAAATATAACCTAAAGATGCTTTGACTCCAAATAATGTTACAATCAATCACGTATTTAGTAACGATCAACATTTTATCTACGTTAGATCTTTTTAAAATACAAGCAGTTAAGCTCATTGCTAGTATTCTACGGCATAAAAGCACAGGTCACAGTTATAACAAGTCCTACACAGGTCCATTACCATTGAATTTGCGATTGAGTGGAGTTAGTTCTGAGGGACGAAGAAATTCCTCGGATTCCGTTCCTTTCATGTTGAACCTCACTTTATATGCCCATTCTTCTCCATCAACTAGATTGATAATGTTATAGACATCTTCAAATACGGATCTTGCCAAGCCAACATCGTCAAACTATAATGTCAGCAGAGTCATCAAGATTGAGATGACTCTAGATACTGAACTCAAAGCAATAATTGCTAATTGCACAACTTACATCATTGGCGTCGTCACCAAATGGATCATCTACTTCCATCGCCACATACTCTAAACCAATGAAAGCAAATGTAATAAAGAAGACGACGAAGCAATGAACGAAGATAGAGGAGTCATCTGCCATGAGCACCAGGGGAACTAAAAAGACCCAAACGAAGGTAAGAGTTCTAGACATTTGAACCATTGGGAATGGAGGCGGTGTAGTGTAGACCTTCTTTTGGCTGAATATGCCAAGATGAATACAATTTGTAAGTTGTAACATTAGAATTATGGAAGAACAGGAGCAAGAGGCACTTACGATACATAAGCATGATTGATCTTGTCCACAATTCCATTGAGCTTGTCCTTAGCCTTTTCAGTAAGTGGCTGGGCCAAGTACTTGTTGTTGTCCGCAATAGCAATTCGTAAAAAGTGGCACATGGTAATGGGAACTCGATAAACTTCCTCTTTTTCGGTACGCCTCTCATGAGCAAATTTGGCGCTGTACCCCGTGATTTGATTGTGCTTTAGCAACTCTTCTTTGATCTCACCATGAAGTTCAGGGATTGTCCAAGGTGTTTTGCCTTAAAAAGAGAAGTAGTTCATCCATGTACAATAAGTTCAATTAATAGTAATGACTTGAAATCTATAGTTTACTCACCATCACTTTTGTAATCCGATGCTGCCACCATGAGACGAAGCATCAAGCAGGTGTAGTAGGCAACATGACTGCGCCATTGTTTGGCACCTTGCGTTTGATCATCTTTGGAACCAATAGCCTGTTACAACGGAAGCGAAGAATTATTTAGTAAGTATTAAAGATAGCAAGACGAAATGGATCAACTACAACTGAAAGACTGTAAAGTTGGCTTACCATGATAGCAACAAGATCACGAGTACTTCTGAGCATCCCTCCAAGATTGGCCCTTGCTTCGTTGTAATGAGCCAGTGCCAAGTTGACTCTTTGAACAAGAAGAAAAGATACCATGATTGTCATGAGGGAGTGGCCTTTAGGTATATATTCATGCATGTGATGTTTGTAAGGTCGCGTCAATCCAAATAGATGCTTCACGCATGCAAATAGAAAACGTACCTTTACCCGTCATGTTCAAAGCCGCATCATATTTGACTTCGATCACGTAACGAGCAAACAACGTCCATACTACGTTGATCACGCAGTATTTGAACTATTGAATCGAAAGCTAGATGTAAGAGATATGCCAAGACATAAAGATGTAGCTAGCAAGCAACTCTTACGACATGCGGCCAGACACTGCCACGCATTGAGGAGATGATGGCAAAATGATTGCGAGAATCATACTCGATTGCAAATTCCCCGGCTTTCTTCTGCGGACTTGTCCTACTGAACTCCATGGTGGACATATATTCTGATGATTTGGAGCCGAGTCTAAGAGTTTAGATTTGTGAAAAATGGCAGAAACAGAATATCTCATAACCAGAGAACATTCTTTCAGAAGCAGCTCGGCAGTAGAGTTGCTGCTGGCGGCTGGACAATCCCTTGCATACTGCCGTTCTGCTGCCATGATGGGATCATGATGGGGTTTTAGGGTTGATGATGGGGTAATTACGTACAGTTTAGGTCTATCTATCTAGACCGAGGGTTACTAGTGAGTCCTCTACAACGTGTTCCCGCATGCTCAGTCACCACTGAGGGTGATGGCCGAACATCAACAACGGGTGTTGTGGCTCTATCGTAAGTATTACAATCATCAAGAAAATCAACGTCTATCCATTTCCAATCTAGCTCATCT
>JALLPH010001224.1:0-11408 GCA_036939855.1 Cyclotella choctawhatcheeana
AATGTTACTTTGACACAGGAATCCGTAGCTTCCTTGGTACTGCAGAGTAACAATTCTTTGCGTGAATGTTACTCCGGGAATGACTTATGTTACTAACAATAACAAATTGTTGGGTGTAGTATGCCGTGGGAATCAGTACAAAACAGACGAACGAATCGATAAAATAATTCATCGATCCGTAGATTTTGTGTGATTTCACATGGACAAACGTTACTTGAGTAACATTTCAAAATTTATGCTACCATTTTAAGGCTATTTGCTAAGAGGTTAACTCTTTCCTTCCGTAGTTTTCTTCCCCAAATTTGTCCAGTCCATCTCTGTGGTAACAATGGTAAGACGGTGGTGTGTGAGAAGTGAGAAGAATAAGTGATTCGCGCTGGTACTGGATACCCCGTAGGAGGAACTTGTAAGAAATTTCTAGTTTGCTTGTTTTTGGAACACAAAAGAACATCTGTCGAACACACACTAAAAAGCACGTGAAACACTAGCAGTTTCAGAGATATCTCATCCTCACCACTGCTAACCATACGGCCAGGACCAGTAAGCCCCGACCATTTAAACACTATCGGGGCTCCAAAACAGCTACCAGTAGCCGTTTTGTTATCCCTTTTAGTTAGTACTTTTACTAGTAGACACAATCTAGCGGACCCTCTCGTCATCAGACATTACATTCACTTAATAGATGACGTCTGATGGCATTGCATTCCATAGTGTGTGGGCAAAGCTAGAGGGCTACTTTTACAGCTACTTTGCATATTCTCCGGGCTTCCTGGCCGTATGGTTACCACTGCCATCATAATCATCATCGTGTAACACATCCATTAACAATTCTAATGCAGTGGTTTAAGTACGATGACTAAAGTTCACCTTTTTAGTTTTAGGATGGTTGGAGCTATCTGGACCATCCTACATTCATTTGCACGAATAAATATATATATTTTGCAGTATAACATGGATGAACAGTCATGTGTTGGAAGCAGCATCAGAGGTGTGTACAACAGTCTTTTCTTTTGGCTATTTAGATGCTGATTAGTAACAGGCTCCGACAAAACACAACTTGAATAAAGAGTCTAAGAATCCCGAAGCCGGTCAAAGAACATCATTAACAAACAACCAGTTTACTTGATAGCCTAAATCCAGCAGTGGTAAACCATTGCATAAATTTAATGCAATGAATGAAAATAGATGACTATGAATAGGTTATGACTCAATGGAAGTCAAACAAACTAGAAACATTGGTGAGTGGTGAGTGAAACAAATTGCTTATTCATATATATCACTCAAATATCTATCAGAAGTGGGTCTCACATCTCATATGAGGCAAACATTATGATAAAGTCAGCTCCGCTTATTCTCCTATATCTATATTAGAAGGTGCAATTTTGGTGGGGGGTCATGGCTAAACTCTTTTTCCTTTCTTTTCCCTTTTCTATATTTGAACTTAATGGCAACAGAAATACCTGTCTACTATTATAAGTGTGAGTGCTAGTTTTTGTATTGCATTGCGCTACAATTACAACCAGCGCCACTGCAGGATACACAATAGAAGTGCACTCGCAATAGTCCTGTCAAAAACTTAAACTTTTTTGGATGACAAGATATGAAGCTGCAATTATATGGTGTTGCAGGGTCCATACGCCCCATCAGATGTTTGCAAGGGCATGTTTGTGTTGGTTTTTGAGCTGGGGGCAGGGAGGAATGCAGAAGAACAGATCCACTTTTCCATTTCTCAGAGATGAAATGCAACAGATAGTACCCACATGTTCATATCATTGCAGATGAAGGATTCATTGGGTTGGCCAGTATCAGCTATCAGGGTAGTGGTTGAAAGTCAAAGTTAGCCATTTCAGTGAGGAGTACTAGATTTCAGTGAGGAGTACCAGATTAATAAAAGGAGGGGTAACACAAGTTGTGCCTTTCTCCCATACCTTATAGGAATATGTCAATAAAATACTATTTAAGCGTTCGCACTGTCCAATACATCATCTCTAACAAAAAATAAGTTTGTCTCCTCGTCCACCACATCTTGTCCCCTAACAAAGTCGGGATATTTCATCATAGCCATCGAAATATCATGCTCTTGTACTAACGAAAAACCGGGACCACGCCTACTAGCCTGATTTGTAGCTAAACACTCTGCAAGAATGTAGCACTTACCATAACCAGGTTCTGAATTTGCAGATAGTAAAGCAGATGCACCTTGCAATACGTCTGCCTCCCATCCTTCAACGTCTAAATGAAGAAAACCCAATGGGTGTATGATATCATAAAAGTCATCGAGTCGTCGAATATCAAACAACTGCCTCTCATTGTCAGGTTCACTGTCAAAGTCTTCCTTCTTGTCTTCATCACTGTCGAAATCAGCCCATTCATACGAAGTTCTACCATCATATGGGCAGTAATTTGATGTCCGAACCGAGGCAGAGGCATTGGCAGTCTCATCACCGAGTACGCACTCGAAAACACGAATTGTATCTAACCCATTTGCGATCGCCATGTCTCGGATATATTGTGCCTTGACAGGGTTAGGTTCAAATGCAATGAAATTGATATCCTGCCTTAACAATGTGTCACGTGCATACAGAGCCAATGTAAGTGTTGTATCGCCAAAGTGTGCCCCACCATCAACAAATGTGGAGTTGGGAGGGAGATGTACTAGAAGAGAGGCTTCGAACTGTTTAGTTTTGCGACATCTGCGGAGTTGATCGTCTTTTCCTGACCACGTTCCCTTCTTGGTGCCTGATGGTAAAAAAGGAGAAAGGAGTGCTGAATGGGATTCATGCAAACAATAAATATTGTAATTTGTAATTGTCATCTCCATCTCTTTTGTAATACATCCCATTGATCATCACCATCTGATGCTCACAATTGCAGACTAGGTAAATACTAAATACTCACCAGGAATTTTGGATACGTCCCATATTATTTTGTTACCCAGCACAGTCTTTGTCCATGACATTGGATTGGTTGTCGTTGCTGTGGTGGTCGGCTTGGGCGTCGGGCTTGTCGGTTGTGGTTGTGGGATTTCGAATCTGACGAAGACGACGCCTGGGCATAGGGTTTAGGAGGTGGTAGATCTTGCTAGTTTGGGGTCAGCGGTCATCCGAAACAATTATTTGGGGGCTCAACTACTTATGGCCTCCTAAACTTGGCTGTCCAGATATTAAATTTCCTATTTCTCCTCCTTTCTCCTTTACCTCTCTGCATACACCATGGTGCCATCCACCTATAGCTCACTCTACCCACGTCAATATATTGCCTACCGTGCTCCCCCAAACAGTGGCAATGGACCAGCCATCAGCATAGATGGCAATCTAAGCAAATCCTTTTGGGAAGAGGTTCCGTGGTCAGAGGACTTTGTTGATATCGAAACGGAAAAGACCCCACGGTTTCAAACTAGGTGTAAGATTCGTTGGGATGACGAGTTTTTGTATGTCGGTGAGTTGCTCTAGTCTTACTTGCAATCACATTTGACAATATGTTCATGTAGGCTTATCACATTAATGGATTCGTGATTCTTGACACTTACTTCCAGCTGCTATGATGGTAAGTACATAGGTAATATCTAACGCAATCACTCACTTTATCGTTTGCCTTCAATGTTAAGTGCATTCTTTTTATCGGTTGATTAATCTGTTCAAATCCACAATCATCATATACCACAGGAAGAAACTGATGTGTGGGCTACATTAACGGAACACAATGCAGTAATTTTTCATGACAATGATGTAAGTTTTACCATTATGGTTCTTTTGTCTTCCTATCTTGATTGATTTTGGACATAGTATACTTCTATCTCAATCTAAATGTTTTACATCATCTATCCTCATAGTTTGAGGTATTTGTTGATGCTGATGGCACGAATCATAATTACAAAGAGGTCAGTTATGTTCCACTCGATCGGGTCTTTCCTATTTTACATTTGAAACCCTGATGCTTGTATTGTTTCCCTGCATTGCACATTCAGTTTGAAATAAATGCATTCGGTACAACGTGGAGTTTACTTCTCAACAAACCATATGCCGATGGTGGCGGGGAAGATAGCAAACGTGTCAATGCTGATGGTAAGTTGTTTGTTTATCGGCTATAATAAAATTGCTCGGCAATTAGCGTATAAATGACATCATACAACTTGTAACTCTTCTAAGGATATGACATGGAGCCACCTCTGCAATCAGCAGTACAAGTATATCCCAATGGAAGTTCAATCAACCGTCCTGATATACCAAATACACACTGGACTACTGAAATAGCGTTACCCCTATCAAAATTGACGGAGCGTAACCCACTTGCGAAGAAACCGAAACAGGATGTTTTTTGGAGGATAAATTTTTCGCGAGTTCAATGGGGTGTTAAGGTGAATAGTGATGGGATGTACGAAAAGAATCCGTGCTGTACCACATGTGCCAATGTAGGAGCGGCGGCGGAAGATAACTGGGTTTGGACAAGGCAGGGTGAGGTGGCCATGCATTTGCCTGAAAGGTGGGGTATTCTTCAATTTTCAACCAAGAATCCAGGGGAGGAGGAGGAGATATACTATGAGGAATGGCCAGCAAGATGTGCTGCCATGTCACTGTGAGCAAAATCTGTGTTTGAAATTACATTATGGAGCCATATTCGTTGAACTTTTGACTAACATCATGGATGGTACCAGATATTATGCTTTGAAAGCCTACCATGAAAAAGAGGGAAAGTATACCACTGATATCGAGGAGCTCAAACGATACTCCAAGGATCCATTTCAAATGAGTGACGATGCAGATATGGTAGTTGTGTTGAAGGATAATGGGTTTGAAGCAAGTGCAATACTGTTATCATTTATGGCAACAGTAAACCAGGAGAGATATTTGGTTGTATCTAATCAAGAGGGCCTGACTGGTGCAAGTGCAAACGGTGTCTCTACTGCCATTAGGGTGCTTTACGGAGAAGAACTGTCTGAGGGCTCGCCACCACAAAGCTTCAAAAAAGAAGCTTTCTCAGGATTTTAAAATTTAAACGTCTTGTTTAGAAAAAACAAACAAGTCGTCTGGCAGGGGGACTCTTACCTGTGGAAATCCAAGAGTCTTGAGTTCGTTCAGAGGGTCCCACACAAAGAAAGAAAAGCTGCCCGAGTGCACCGCAGAGCGTCTCACAAAAATGCTATTGCTACTGGTAGTTCTGACAACAGCAATCCACCACGCAGAATCGCTTGACTGGAGAAGCCGTCGCGATGCTTTATTAGGCATTCAAAGAAAGAAGAAGGGATCCAAAGCCGGCTGGAAGAAAGTGAAACAGCCGTCGTTCAAGAAAGACAAGAAATGGGAATGGAATCGTCTTGACTTGCCTCCTGATTCCGCATTGAGAGTTGGTGTGAAGTACCGTCCCAAAACATGCGACACAAAAAGCAAGTCAGGCGACTATCTCTCGATTCATTATAATGGTACGCTATACAGCAATGGCGATCTATTTGATTCTTCGATCTTGAGAGAAGAGCCGTTTGTATTTCAAATTGGACGTCAGCAAATGAATGAGGGATTCGAAAAGGGCCTCCTCAACATGTGCATTGGTGAGAAGCGAAAGCTTGTAGTACCTTCTGGTATGGCGTATGGTGGGACTAAAGTATATGGATCTGAGATTATGGGCAGAGTGTTACCCGATTCAACGCTGGTGTATAATGTGGAGCTACTAGACATTTTGAATGAAGTGGATGCCGCTCCACATTTGGTCTGGGGTTTGTGATTGTAGTATTCAGTAAGACCTCAGTACAATAGTTAACCTTTTTGTTTTGATATCATGGCGTGTCATGTTGATAGTAGCCTGTTTATCTGATCTTAATTTAAGGCTGCCAGCATTTCCGCATAAACATTAGAATTTGGACACCATACTCTATCATATCGTTGCTTATTAGATGCGGTAGCTGCCTCAATATTCTCTGATGTTGACGAAACATTCATAATTCTACTTTTACTCCAATTCAATGTCATCAGCGATTGTACAATAAGAGCTGCGATATCTTCTCTGTACACTGCACTTTTGTTGTTTGTTTCTGAAGAGACATTTGTTCTGCTGGATAACAGTTGAATACATAACTTTTCTCTTACACCCTTTTCAAATGAATATGTCTTGTCTTTCTTCAAATGCTTTGCCTTAATGTACGTGTAAAATATCCCCTCGTTCTCAAGTATATTGATGAATTCCTCAGGTCGTTTGGTTCGAGGAGACTCCAAGACGACTAAATGCTGGATACTACCGCATTCTTTACACGCCCTGACAGAATTTTGAAACAATTCCAAGTGAATCGCAGAATCGTCTCCCGGCGCTCCATCTTCATTAGTGCCATACCGTTCGTCCATATAGAATTCAAATGTTTTGTCATTCGGTGTCTTTTCGTAAGTATTGCCGGTAACACTCCTTGATTCCAACTGATACACGGTACTTAACACCACTGCATCAAAAGACCTTAAGCGTTCAGTGATGTAATCCACATTACTTGAGTCAATCAATCGAACGAGGTCTTCACCAGCATACGCTAACTTAAAACATGGGGTTAGGATTTTGTTGAGTGATTCTGATGTTGTGCGGGTGGCACCGATGGCTCGGGGGCTTGAACCTCCAGCTATTCCTGTACCATATCTTGATCATGCAAATGTTGTGACATGATAAGAACAGGTTACTGCAATTAGTAATTGAAATCCGTCTCACTTTTTCACTTACAAAGAAGATGCTCTCTGCAAAAACCCAAAAACCACTGCACCTAAATATCCACCTGCACCAAACACGGCAATCTTAGAATCACATTGAAATTCGACTATGAGCTACTACAGGGTGGCAATCATTATTGGATCTCAACAAAAACTCGAAATTACCTTCTTCTTCTCAAAGGGAATTGCTGCGCATCCCTCGTCAGTAATTCTTGTCGAATACAACTTTGAGAAACAGCTGGCAGATGTACTCTCAATTATATGATTTGGACGTGAGGATGGTGAAAATGCACTGGTACGGTGAGCTGTTAATGCAGCAAGGGCAAAGAGTGTGCAGTATATCATGGCAAACAGTTATGGGATGCTGATGACTGATGATTGATAAGGCGTGGCAAGGCTTCATTGCAGATTGCAGCGAATTTTGGCGCCAAAGCCTCCTGACAACGTCCACTAAATAACGAAACGAACACAAAATGAAGCGCAAATCCACTGATATATCACCTCCATCATCCACCGACAATGTCAAACAAACCTCAGATGCACCCGATTATGGATCTAAAGAGTACTGGGAAGTGAGATATAAGTCCACAACCGACGGAGATGCCGCAGCAAAAAATGGGAGTACATTATCATCATCTGACGCCAGTAAGCCAAGAATTGTCGATGGAGTAAAACTAGCACCTGATGTAGAGGCTGGGCACGCATGGTATTTTACTTATGAAGAATTACGTCCGTTGATCATGGGTCTGATTCTAGATGTTAACGATGATGAAGTTGAAGTGGAGGATTATTTGAGTGATGATGGATGGGAGGAGGTTAATGATGATGCTAAAGATTCTGTCAATGATGAAGCGGACCAAGAGGATGCCGAAGATTTAGAAGAGACAGAGGAAGACACAGAATCAAACGGTGACAATATTTCAATCATAGATCCATTAGAAGCCCACCTAAAACAATTACCGACAACACCCCAATCACGACCCAAGTCAGTCCTCGAGATTGGTTGCGGAGATGTACCTCTTGGATCATCCCTCACTGCTGAGTTAAACTCACTTCAACTCTCAACGGAACGTGATGCGAGACATGTCGTATGTTCTGTAGAATGTATCGACTACAGTTCTGTGGTCATAGACAATCTAAACAAACAGCAGAAGGATTTGATGCAAACTCAACATTTATCAGCGGATACGAAAAAATGCCTACCACCCATACATCCAAAGTATTCAACGTGTGATGCTCGGCAATTGCCATATGCATCGAACTCTATCTCTATAATACTGGAAAAGGGTACATTAGATGCCATGCTTTCCCATCCAGATGAAGGAATACCAAATTCTATATCTATCGTTAAAGAAATGGCACGTGTATGCGAAGTCAATGGGGATATATTAATTGTCAGTCATCTGAATGCCCGTGATGAAAAGGGTATGGGATGGATGAATGAAGTCGTATTGGTCGGGTTAAAGGAGGAATGGATGGAGAGGAGGAAAAATAGAAACACCGATGGTGACAACAGCACAGATCAAACGGAGATAGTTTGGTCTATTGAAGTGCATGGCGGAGAAGCAATTCATGAAGATGATAATGAAAGTTATGGACCAGCAGTGTACATTTTGAAGAAGAAAGGAATTTCTTCGTCAGTGTTCACCGAAATAATGGAAAAGAAGAAACAGACTGATGGAGTCGATGATGAACTTCCAGTCAACATAGAATTTCTGACTTATAGTTGACTTTCAAATGAGGCGGGTTTACCACTTCTCTTCCTCACTTACTGTAATAGACAGATTATAGCAAGAAGCATAGAAGTAAGGAGAATTAAATGCTTGGAATGGTATGTGAAAATTGACTTTAATCATGATGCAAGTATCATTACATAGTTATGTATCAAATGATGTACAAAAATTGTAATTCGAGTAATGGCGCACATTCTGCATATTCACGCCATCAATTTAGTACTACTTTTCTTTCCTTCGAAGTCGTTTCTGGCCTATCTGGTTATAATTCAACACACAATGAGTATTTTCTTCACTTTCCAACAGCACTCCAGATCAAGAACAAAAAGGGCAATGCTAAAGCCACCAAAACACTCCCTCCATACGCTGCCATTTTAGCGTTACCAGCGGCATTGTCATTGCCTTTAGCATCAGGGTCAACTTTAACTTTCAAGGATAGCGCTGTTGTTGATGTGCCAATAATGGAATCGGTTGAAAATGTGGCAGTACGTGGAGCATGGATTAGTGCACTTTTTGTGGGGGTGGTGAAGGCATGTACGCTGGCGACGAGGAGAATGATAGCGATGAGCTTGTACATTTTGAAGATTGGTAGAGGAGGCAAGACGGAGTTAGGCAGATTGAGATTGACAGCTCTTTATTATGGCGGTGTGAAAGGTGAAAGCATGGCTGGTGAAAGGAACGAGAAGAGAAGAAAAACGAGAGGGGGAGAAAGGAGAGGTGGGAGTTGAGGCGTATTTATTGGCGGGCTATTAAAAGTGTTCATTCAAGAGAAACTGAACAGTTTGTTCAAAGGAACGCTATTTTTCGCCACGTTTCGCCTTTGTGCGTCAGGGCGGGATTTCAAGAGATTTCAAGTTGCGTCAGTGTCGTGTACCTTACTGAGATGAATGCGATGTCATCCTGTTTCAGTGATCACCCAAAAGATCCTATCATCAGTAAAATACTTATGACCAATACCATTTAATAGCATTCGTTTGCACTACACGCCATGTTAAAACTCCTCGAGATTATCTTTTGATATGATAAGAATAGCACAAAATCGTGTTATGTCCATAATAAAAAATTTCTCTCCATATAATAGAAGAGGGTAGCCAGTATTTCAAAACCATTTGTACTCTATACCTGCTTGCCTAACTGAGCAATAACAAGATAAGAAAATGCTAATGGCTGGAGCCCAATATGCCACACGCGCTTG
Organism: Cyclotella choctawhatcheeana; assembly: GCA_036939855.1. NCBI lineage: Eukaryota > Bacillariophyta > Thalassiosirophyceae > Thalassiosirales > Thalassiosiraceae > Cyclotella > Cyclotella choctawhatcheeana. The sequence continues at coordinate 9,609 of JALLPH010001224.1, forward strand.
CCAACCAACAAAAAATGCTCCAACTCCACCTTCTTTATATACGCTATCCATCATTTCCAAAACACCAAGAGGCTCCTTTTCAGAATCATCAGTCCCAACAACATCTTGCGTTATAATTCTAGTAGTGATGACATCAAATGGTGCCGTTAACAGCGCACCCCATCCTCCTGCAAAAGCTCCAATGATAGCCTCGGCAAGTAATGTACTACTATCAAAATCTACATCAGGATTGTTCAATATATAAGTCTTGGTCAGTTCAAATATTGCCTGCATAAAAAGTGGTGAAGGTTAGGCTGGATAACAATGCAAGACCGCGAAAGAGCAAGTGAGGAGCTGTTTCAGACACTTACAAGTTGTATAGCCCCAAATGGTACATCTCTCCATACAGATGCACTCCATGCCCGCACCACATTGGCTCTAGATGATTCCGTACCGAAAATTTGTAGTGCTGCATCCGAGGTAGATGATGCTAATCCCGTCTGAACAGTCGATTTAATAGCCTCAGCAGGAGCACGGACAATAGAACCTACCATTTCACCAGCAGCTCCGGCTGCAAGGTAGATGAATAATCTATAATTCACACCAAATTGTAAGTAGAGAAAGTGTTTGACACTTTCATATACACCTAAATATAAAGCGGAGGGCGGAGCTTCCTTGAAAATATTACCCGCTAATCCGTCGTAAAGAGACAAGAAATTACTCTTACGGCTTTCATTGTCACTTGTATTATCATCGTCATCCTCCTCTCGACTAGCAATCATTGCCCGTGTCTTGATAGTATCTATAGGATGCATAACAAGTGTAGATGCTACACTTCCAATGAATGCCGCCAGGTAATTAAACCAATACGGTTGTTTTTCCAACTGAGCTAGTATCTTTTCACGATCGAGTATTTGTTGTTGTAATACTTGGGCCTTTTCTAATTCTGCCTCTCTTTCTTGAATTGCATCTAAATCTGGTGACGATTCCTCGTCTTCTTCAGAGATTAGACGTTTGATACTTTCGGTTAGGTCATCCAATTGCAACTTGAACTGTTCAAGACGGTTTTCATCTAATGAGGAACCTATGAGTTGCTTTAGCTTCTTATTTTGCTGATTGCCCATTAGATCACCATTGTCAATACGAGGAGTGATAAGGTTCGGTGGCGGTGAGGTGGTGGCTCCTGATGATGGACCGAAGCCTGCATTGGCAGTTTGAACGAATGGAGTGGAGGAGGTGAGGATTAACGCCAATGTTATTGTAGTGACGAAGGTTTGTGCACGAGAGAGAACACTGGATGTGTCGATAGTTTGTGATGCGTGTTTTTCAATATCGCCGTTGTGTTTGCCACTGTAAGCCTTGGCAAAATGATGCAATCTATGATGACGGCACGCTCTGCATTCCAATCTATTACCTCCTCGTGATGAAATTTGAACTAACGAAAATCCGTAAGCATTCGTAGAAACGGCTAGAATGATTGCTGCTGATAGCAATAGTGGTCGGCTCATAATACTTTGTTCACCACCGCTTTAGAATTATGGCTTCAATCATAATGGGGCCTCTGTATGATGTAGGAGCGTGTGAAAATGAGTTTGGCGTTTGGCCTAGTACTGTCGGTCCCCGTTGATGACTGTACATACTTGATCTTGCTGACAGTCGCTGACATTTCTTTTTCATTTTGCTGACTGTGAGTGCTGGAAGTTGGAAGTTTCACAAGCCACAAGCGAAGGAAGATGATAGAGGTCCGTCAGCTCCGCTAGGCCTATTACTACGATCCCAACTTCAATTGGTTTTTTCGCTTTTCGGCGCGTTCTAAGCGCA
>JALLPH010001225.1:0-17878 GCA_036939855.1 Cyclotella choctawhatcheeana
GAATGGCCGAGTTTACTTCTGCGCTATCTTTTTTTAAGCATGGCATTTCATTTCTCCGTGATGGCCATTGGCAAGATCATTATGCTTTCAGCCTTGAGCTCTACGAGTTAGCATGCAAGTCATCTGTGGCATCTCGTAAAAATGTTTTAGCTCTGAGTTTTTATTCCGAGCAAGTACTCAAGAATGCTCACACTTTTGAAGACACACTTGAAACTGAGCTGATCATCATGGGGGTTATGGCTTACTCCAATGCAGCTGCAGCTGTTAATCATGGTCTTTCCATTCTATCAAATCTAGGAGAAGAAATTCAGTCCATAACTGACGAGGTATTAGATCTCAAACAGGTGCAGTCAGTGGTAGAGGGTATTCCTCAGGAACACTTCTTAAACTACAAAATGATGAGCGATACCAAGAAGCTGATTGTAATGAGATTTCTTTCACGCATTCAAATCATTGCACATCAATGTAAACCTCTTTTAAATGCTTTAGTTACGCAAAAGATGCTCCAGATAACAATATCATATGGTGAGTTGATATTTTTGAGAGAATTACGTTTACTTTGCTGATGGAACATTCTTAACTCAACTGATTCCGATTTGACAATATTCTTCTAAAGGTCTATCACCTCAGGCCCCTCTGACGTTTGCATATTTTGGAAGTAATTTAGCTAAGCTAGGTGACCTCTCCGCAGGCTACAGATACGCATTGCTTGCTAAGGCTCTTCTCAATAAATTTGGAACCCACAAGCTCACAGGGGAAGTACTTGGAATTGTAAGAATGTTTCATTGTATCAATTGTATAAATATGTAGTGAATTCACTTAGTTCTCGAATTACTTACTTACCAGGTGAGCGGAATTCAGTATTTTTGTGAACCAGCACCTGCTGTACTGGAAACGCAAATTCAAAATGAAATAACTCTCATATCACAAGGAGACTTGTACTGGGCATGCCTAATGCGTACTACATCTTGCAACAATGCCCTCTGGGTAAACCGCGATCTTTCTTTTGTCGACAAGGTAGGTAAAATTATCTACATATGTCAAATGTCTCGTTCAATAATTTGATACATGCCCTAATCTTCTTTTTTTAATCGATTCTTTGCCTGCCAGACATACTCCGAAGCTCGGGCATTTTTTGAACAGCAAGAACACAAGGGTGCTTTAGCATATAATGCCATTGGTCATAGAGTATATATATTTTCTACTATGACATTAACGGCTCTAGCAGCCGGCTACATTAACGTGACAATCCTAGCAATAATGGGGAGAGAAAATGAAGCAATGGCACTGGAGAACCGATTGCCACTTCTCAGGGATATGCCAATTCCTAGTCTAAAGAGGTCACTGTAAGTAACACACTTTTTACTTCCAGCAAATTATATTGTACAGTCTAAACCCACTATTTCAAATGCACAACACGTTAGCTACTTTTACGACCTGTACTTGTCGTATTTAATGACTAGTGGAAATCTAAAAGAATGCTTCGAAGCGTTTTTGACCACAGACGTAGAAGAATACGTTCTTATGATTGCTCGAGCTTATCGCACATTCATTGCTGGCCTTGCTGCCTTTCGGATATACCGAGAGACACGTGATTCATTGTGGATGCATGTAGGGACAGAACGTATGAAAGAGATGAGAATTTGGGCTGAGCACGGCTCATCATGGAACTTTGAACACAAACTTCAATTAATGAAGGCAGAACATCACTATTGCAATGGCAATTTTGAGCTAGCTGCACAGTCGTATGAAAAAGCAATTGCATCAGCAAGAACACACAAATATATCAATGACGAAGCATTGACATGCGAACTTGCTGGTAGGTTTTTCTTGGAAAGGGACCATTTAGCTTCATCATTGGAGTACTTGAGGCTTGCTCACGAGAAGTACTTTGATTGGGGGGCCGTTGGGAAGGCTAACCAGTTGATGAATTTTATCAATGCCAAGTTTGCTGTCAGTTGTAATTCACTGAGTATGGCTGGTCAAGAACTAAAATTCGCAGCAATGATGGAGACATAGATGAAATGAATCTTAACCCTCAATACACATCAAAAGTTGTTGTATCAACCAAGAATTGTATAGTTTGTGTAGCATTGTATACAGACAATAATACATTTCTACCCATGCTCATATTTGTCTTAACTATCAATCATTATCATCAATCACAGTTTTTGTCTGTTGAAGAATGATTTGACGAGTGTAAGTATAGAACTAGAAACATCAGTAAGAGCTATTCTCCATGTAGTCCTCTTGTTTATTGTGTGGTCGCGCCGTCTGTTGCCCGGCGTACGACAGACCCGCCCGCCCCCACTTGGGATCTCAGAAGGTCTTCCTCTACTCTGGGGTCTGCACAAAGCATTTCTTCCAACAGAGTCCGGAATCTTGACCAAGGCGTGTGGCCTTGGCCATTGGCCAGGCAACGATGGAAAGGATGTTCACGAGATTCATTGCAGAGCTTGTTTTGTGAGTTTATCAAGCACAAGGTTTAATATTATTATTGCCTCAAACTTACTTTCCACTTTCAGGTAAACTCAAACCAACAGCAACCTGCAACAGACCCCAAGAAAATGGCAGGACGAGGAGATGTGGTTGCTAGATTTGGGCGGAGTATTGAGTCTGGATAAGAATATTTTTTGATACCAAGAAAACCCTCGCCCCTTTGGCCGTTGGCGAATAATAGACCCAGATCGACAACTCCGCACTGTACTGTCTCCTAACTCATAACAAGCACTGTCGGTCTCATAAAGGAGCTGGAGCTGACACAATCCACATTTCTCAATATGAATCTTCTCAACGCAATCATTGTTTTTGGAGCTTTCACTGCTGCATCCGCTGAAGAAGTTACTACTGAGAGTTGTGATAAAATCAAGCCCAACTTTCTTATCGGAGCCGAATCAGACCAGGGTGGGAAACTCTATTTTAAGTTGTCGCAAGCTCGGAAGAATTATTCAGGTTCTTACAAAAACAACCCAAATGGGGAATATTATCATAAAGATATAAAGAGGAACAAATGGATGTCATCGCATGGATTCGATACCCCTGGTGCTGGAGCGGGGACAACGTACTGGTGGCCTAATTGGAAAAATGACAAACTCTCGTTCCAACTCTACAACAAGGGTACTGACAAGATTATCATCACTAAATGGAACATCGCACGGTGCACTAAGATTTATGTGTCTGGTGGATGCGCGGAGCAATCCCAGATTACGCATATGTGGTGGGAAAACTCGGTTGGGTACTGGTGTCTCTCCTCTGACACCTCCAAGACACATCATGGCAAGCCCTGTCGCCCTGGGATTTCTATTTATCCCGGCAATCACTATGGATTCGAAAGAACGGATTCTCCACTTCAATGGTGGCTCTGGAATTGGCTCAGTTCTAGTGAAGAAGAGAACTTTGCTGACTCATCTTCTGTCTCGGAAATCCCACTTCTTCCTGCTCCGACCGTCGAAATGGACGTGAAAGATGAACTCGATAGCATTTCATCTGAATGCAAATCTAACGAATACAGCATGGCTCTCAATGTTGTCTCAGATCCTAATCTGCACTTCATCCTTTCAGCTACTTCTAACGTCAATGACAAAGAAGACAACTGCCCAGATCATATTCTTCTCATGTCAGATCACGGTGAAAAATCTGTTTTATTCCTAACTGACAAAAAAGTTGCTGAAATTTCTGCCGAAGTGAATGTTATCTCCCATCAACTAGGCAATGTTACGTGAGTATCTATTCATATAATCAAAAAGAGTTTAATCCCTATTCTTACATAACCCCTTTGCTTAATACTTATTATAGACTTGGGGACATCATTGAAGCAGAAAAGAACGTAGAGCCTTTTGACTACGAAGCCAACTACGACCTCACACAAAACAGCTGCTTCCACTATGCCCAGCGGTATGTTATATTTCATGGTCGCAATCTTATACTCATTGAATAGATACATCTAGAAAAGGCTCACACACTTGCTACTCCATCACTGATTCAGCATTGCACGCTACCTCCAACTTGATGAGACTGTAGACTTGGGAGACTTTTTGGTTCAGAATCTCCTTCGCAATGATGCGTTGTTGGAAATGGCCAAGAAGCATGCTGCCAAAGGCGGACTCCGTGTTATCTCCAAGTTTGTCAGCAAGGATATGTACGAGAAGTATGTCAAGGATCTCGTCTTCTCCCAGCTCAATATTGCTTCTGAAGCAATCAAGATTGTACCCGAAGCCACCGAAGATGTGTCCATTGTTGCCGTGTAGAAAGAGTTCAGTAGAAGCAGTATGCACTACCCACTCCTTATTGTATGTATGGCCACGAAGAAGTACATGGTTTTATGATCGGGTACATGTTGTACAGCTCTTGAAATTATTTTTAGGAATCCATCAGTCTGTGTACATGCAGTAGTGGTTAAGAATTTAAACTGATCTTGTTTTGCCAAAGTATTCATTTATTTATTAGAGGGCTATCATTCAATTGCAAGAGAGAATACCTCAGAACGGCATTACCACCCATCTCCAACACCTTCTTGCACATCCTTCTGGATTCAAATTCCTCCGTACCACGGCAGTTCTAGCCGAATAGCATCGCGAGAGTTGTCGCGTGGTATTATTGCTATTGTTATTGTTCGATGGCTGTTCCTCCTCGGTGGTATTGGCAGAAGTATTGCTTTCGGTAATACCCCCCGAGAGGACATTCTGCCATTGGAATTTAGACCCAGTGCGAGAATGATGATTGTGGTGAATATCGTCTTCTTCGACGTCTCGCTCGTCGTATTCGGCCACGGCCAAGTGACCGCTGTAGTAAAAGAAAGAGTTATGATTCAGCTCAAAGATTAGATGGCAGCATCTATCTCAGGTTCTATTTCCACAAAAATGACTCACCCCAACGAAACAGTTACGTAGGCATCCGGCAAAACGGCCACCTCGGGAGATAATCGCGGAGACGATGGGATGGGCGACGAGAATCGCGACGAAGTGGTGGTCTGTCGAGTGGGTATTGATGGGGTCAGAGGTGCCAGATTTCGGGCTGCCTTTATGCGCACCTTCAGTGTTGACGGCATGGCTGTAAGGTATGATTGACTATATTATTCTGTCTGTGACTACCTAGGTAATAGTTGCTTGCTTGAGATCTGTTAGGCAATAAAGATGAGGAGATAGAGATGCTGTCATGATGGGGACGATGGACGAGGTAAATCGGGCAGTATATTAGTAGAGGGCATTTATTGGCGAAAGATTAAATATTTACATGAATTTGCCTATACTAAAATGTGGTATTTTCTACTTGCTTACCAATCTTATCTCTATATCGTTGTAACAAAATGGCGCCATCAATCATCAATCAGCTACACACCTTTTTCTACAGCTGCAGAGCAAAATGGCGAGGAGGTGCACAAATGCTACTATCCTAGCGACCTCGCTCCTATCACGTCCACAACATCATTCAGATGCATTATCGACGCTATCGCTTGCTGCCTCTGAAATCATAACAAAAAACAACGATGATGCATTCACAAAACTGATCCAATCGGCAACCGGTATCCTGACCTCCAGCGATACGAGCGAAAATGAGAGCATCTCAGGGCCAATGGCTTTGTTCCAAGGCTGCAGGTGAGATGCAGAGACATGTTTTGGAGAAGATGTGTATGAAACAGGTAAATATTGTACGTGATTGTTAAAAGGTTCGGTTGGGGTTGTTTGATTTGCTTGCTTGTTTTCCAATATAATGAATTTCATGACAGTTATTGCTTGATCGTGTGTCATCAAGGAAGCAAGCTCTACAGCATCAATAAACACCGCCAATGATAATCAAACAATTTATAATGATTCAAGAAGTAGCTCAAAACTAGGAAATGAAAATGGATTTCAATATGTAGTCAAAGAATCCGTAAGAGCCCTAATACACAGTGACATCAACCGAGGCGAGTTCAGTGGGAATTCAGATGGAAGTTCGTCCCAGGGACGATGGATGGATGCAATTTCTGGAGAGAGGCTCGGAAAGGCATTGGATCGATTGATCATCAATGTATGTATGTGAATGAGATTAAGTGTTTTCTGGCTTACAAGAGATGAATGTGATGTGGTTATGTCTTATTACTACTTATTGAATAACATCATTGGACTCTCAACCATTTATCTTTGATTTTAATTCCTTTCAAAGTCGCCGGGAAAAAATGATGCATCTACACAACAAGTAGACGAGGAACAATACTCACTATGGCTACGATGGATGAAAAATGTCCCATCTCCTCTTTTTCTAGACACGACAAGCCATATACATGAGCTGATATACGAGAATCACAAAACAAGCAATGATCCATGGATATCTGAAGAGCATTTAGAGTTTGTGGACATGTCAATAGAACAATATACATCTCGCATTGGATGTCATATAATCTTGCTACCATCGGGGTTCGAAACATCTCCGTTATCTCTTGTCGAGAGCACCGGAGCTCACATATATGGGAAGCTGCTGTATGGCGGAGTCAATAGATTTCGATTGCTGAATTCTGGAAGCAGTGTCCGGCGCGTTGGCGAGAAGAGAGAAATTGTATCAGATTCAGATGCCGAACGAGGCCATTCCTCTTGGGTTCAACTTGGCGGTCTAGAGCGAAAGTACGAAGCGCTTGATATTGGTCCAGCTGCCGTATTGGAACTCACACTTTTGCCTCGCCTATGGCAAGACTTGCCGACAGTGTTTGATAAGAGTATTATAATGGGCGAATCAAGGAGGGACATGGTGCTATCTAACGCAGCATTTGGCTGGGAGCCTTCCCTCATGCTAGATCTAATATCCGAAGACGAACCTAAGAGTAATACCACAAACCAAACAACCCCAAGTGCTGAACATCCATCTAGTAGCACTCTCTCATCTCGATTTCAGAGCAAGGTCGGTGGCCTTGACACTCAAATTGATGCCATAATCAGACGAGTTCTCGATGGGAGAAGTATTTATTCTTCCCTGGATACCAGTAGTAATAATTCCCGGCAGAGACTCGAAGCTGAAGAATTAGCTGCATTGGGTCTTCAGCCTGTCAGAGGGCTTCTGCTTTACGGCAAGCCTGGCACAGGAAAGACTTTACTTGTTCGTGAAATTGCAAAGTCATTAGGTGAGAGAATGGGCAGAGTTTAGATACGGTTGTGTGAAAAAACTAACATTAAGTACACCACACTACAGGAGCAAGGCCTCCAAAGATAGTAGCCGCACCAGAACTATTAGATCGTTGGGTAGGAGGATCTGAGCGTTGCGTTCGAGAGCTCTTTCGAGGGGCAGAGGAAGAACTGGCAGCGTGTAAATTAGCCGCCGGTCCTGACGATCAAATGGCGTTCTTAAATAGTGCGTTGCATGTGGTTGTCATAGATGAAATCGATGCCGTATTTCGAAAGCGTATAGAGACAGAGGACAGTGGTTCCATAACTCGCAACTCTGTAGTGAACCAACTTTTAGCCAAGTTGGATGGAGTGAATGCACTGCCAAATGTGCTGATGATTGGTATGACTAACAGAAGAGAGCTTTTGGACGAAGCGCTGCTAAGACCGGGCCGTCTTGAGGTGCAAGTACATGTCCCTTTACCAGACGAATGCGGACGACGCAGCATATTACAAATTCACTTTGCCGGTCTACGCAGCAAAAGTCGATTAAGTGTTCCACTATGCCGTGCCATTGATGGAGCTTACAATGACTACTTTCAAGATATGAAATCATCGTCGAAACGGCAGCGTATAAAGGCACTTCTCCGAAAAGCATCATTAAGAGGAATAGGAGCAATAGATCTTGCAAGTGATGAGTACACGGGAGGGTTTTCTGGTGCTGACATTGCAGGTGAGCTTGTTTAACTGTTCCTAACTTTCTTGTATGCTGTCAACATGAGCTGGACACTCTCCTTTTGTATAATGTGTGTAGGTCTGGTGCGGAATGCTGGATCGATTGCATTGGCAAGATGCCGAAAAGATGGAAGTGGAATTGATGGACTTCTTATCACTCTAGATGATGTCATGAATGCATTAGAAGAAGTTAAGGCTTGATTTCACTCTCAATAGATTGTTGGATTAATGCACAAAAGAGAGACCAGTTCCCCCATTTCTACAGGTTACCTAACATCAAGCTTCAAGAAGCACCAAAAGTCACAAAACTAATAATGTCTGCCCTGCAGCACGCACATATGAATGATAACTTTATTCAGATTATTCCAAAGAACAACTCCAAGTAAATCATAGCCCCAAAACAACAGATAAATAGAACACCACCACAAGCCACAAGCTATTCGTTTTTTTTCTTAAGCCACAAGCTTCCTGGAAGTAATTCTGTTGCAAACGGCCACAACATCCTCGATCTGAGGCAAACTGGCATTCTCCAATTCTGTAGCATAAGCCATGGGTACATCCGCTCCAGTAATTCTCTCCATGGGGGCATCTAACCAATTGAAGGCATCGGATTCCATCATGATGGCGGCAATCTCCGACCCAATCCCGCACTGAGGCCAACCCGTTTCAATGGACACTATACGTCCCGTCTTTTTCACGGAATTGATAATCGTTTCGGTATCCAAAGGCCTAATGGAACGTAAATTAATAACCTCACACGAAATACCCTGCGATGCCAACAATTCCGAAGCCTCCAAAGCCAACCCCACCATTTTCGCAAAGGTCACAATGGTAACATCGGTCCCCTCCCTTTCCACCTTGGCTTTCCCGATGGGTATCACAAAGTCCTTATCCATCACCTCATCACTCACGGGAAAACTAACACCGTACATCAACTCGTGTTCCAAAACCACCACGGGGTTATTATCCCGAATCGCCGCCTTCATCAATCCCCGTGCATCCTCCGAGTTGTAGGGTGCCACGACCTTCAACCCCGGACAACTCGAATACCAAGCCGCGAAGCATTGAGAATGCTGAGCGCTGGTACCGGAGGCGTTCCCATTCGGTCCCCGAAACACGATGGGACAGGCAATATCCCCTGCGCTCATGTAGTACTGCTTGGCCGCCGAATTCACAATCTGATCAATGGCCTGCATGCTAAAATTCCAAGTCATGAATTCGACAATGGGACGCAAGTCCTTGTAGGCCGCCCCGATGGCCATACCCGTAAAGCCCATTTCGGTAATGGGCGTATCGATGACACGCTTGCTTCCGTATTTTTGGTACAGACCCTTGGTGATTTTGTAGGCGCCTTGGTATTGTGCCACTTCCTCGCCGAGGATGAAGACTTTGGAGTCGCGTTCCATTTCCTCGTCGATGGCCGAGTTGAGTGCGTCGCGGACGGTTAGTTCGGTGGCCATGGTGCGGGTTGAGGTGGTGCGGAGGAGGAGGTTGGAGGCCTGTCATGGCGGAGAAAGACGAGATGAATTTTGATATGTGTTTGTTTAAAAGGACAGGCGTTAGATATGTGTGAATGTTTTTTGATTGATATAAAGATGAATATATATTTTGTGCATGAATGTTTCCATCTTCGTCGTCGACCATTAGCATAACATTTGCATGATGAGGAACAACGCCCAAGAGAGACACTCATGAATTCATTGCGTAAATATAGTAAAGAAGCCAATCATTCTGCCAAACAATCTCGATCGGAGAGATGCATCGCAAGAAGCATGGCATCTGATGCCATAATAAAGGCGAAAGCTAGCAAAATTCAAATTGACTCACAGCACGTGGCTGCCTCGAAATTGATCGGAAAGCCGATAGCATGGTGATACGCCCGCGGGGTAAATCTTATTCTATTCTATTATCGCGATGGTATCTATGGATCTTTGATCTAGTTTGTCTCTAGTTTGATCTTTTGCGGTTTGGCGACATTGGCGATTTTAGGAGCGCATGGATAGATTGAAGTTACCTATACTTATGTAGGTAGCGCATAACAATACGTAGTTACCCCATCATCACCATTTTTTATTATCTTTCGTCACCCCACGCCCACGCCACGGTAAACAATAATAGGCCGCCAGGTATTAGGTACACCGATGTCATGGATTGGCTCTGCATTATCGGTGGACGATTAAAAAGTAAAGGTGGTTGTCTCGCCGGAACCTTCATCGCCTGGGCAGCTTTTTATTATTATTATTCGGTACCCTCTGCGGCAAAGCTTCAGTATCAAGCTAAATTTCATTATTGATGCACAAGAGAGGAGATAAGACACGGTCGATGGAACGAGGTAGCATTACCAGAGGCACCGTATGTTCCACCCGAGGGATATTACAAAGGAGTGCATGGCGGAAGCGTCTGCGATGATTTCTCATCGACCGGTGACGTCTTATTCTATACCTATGAATGGGTGCCCCACAACTCTTCATCGAGCAGGTATGGTGGTTGTACCTTCGATCCATGGAACGCTACAGAATTTTGTTCATTAGGATGGACTTCAATTGCAATAATAGGCGATTCATTGTCTTGGGAACATTATTCAGCGCTCTTGATGACGTTGGGATTACACTCGGACCCGAATGACCAATTCGTTTCGAGAAGAGGCAAAAAAAGCATTTTTACCATGGGTTGCAATGATACTCTTAAATTGATTTACCAACGGAGTGATCAGTTAGAGTATGTGCCACAAGTCATCAGAGAGGACAATCCTCAAATTCTCATCCTAAATAAAGGCTCACACCCTGTGAGCGATGACATTTATATGGCTGGATGGAATCAAACAATTAGCATACTGGAGGATCACGAACGCAATCTCACAAGCTTAGGGATTCCAAATTTGTTCTTCTTTAGAACTACAGTGCCAGGCCATCCACAATGTGAGACATATACCGCACCTGTCAACAACATTACTGAAATAGAAGCCGTAATCGCAAACAAATCATTATATCAGGGGAACATGATGAAGTTCAAGTGGTGGCAGTTCAAAGCCCAAAACAAAATCATGGAAGATTTACTTGCACAATCCACGTTGCAAAATTATTATGTAATGGATGCCTATGATATCAACATCCGACGTCCTGATCATCATCGACCACCAAGCAGACTGTTTGCATAACTGTTTTCCGGGAAAGACAGAAGTTTATCATCAGTTGATGCTGCATTTTCTCAAAGTTAGTACTCATTTACCTCCTCTGACAAACAACTGAGGAATATATGCACTAAATGGTAGAATGAAAACGAAGTTCCGTGTAAGTAGGCAATTGGGACAAGTCTGTTGTTGGAGTGTTGGATACATAGGACAAATATAATGATAATTCGTGGCCAGTTTTCAAGTTGACATTAACTGCATTAAATTATTAAAAATTCTGGCTTAGACACAGAAATTCAATAATTTCCACTGTACAAGCCCGTCCTAACTGTGGCAATTGATGATGACAATATCAGGATTTGCATGGACACCTCCCAGTTCCTAAAACCAGGACAACATCCTTGCGTTGATGGTTTTTCAGTTACTAATTAGTCCATTATCTGGGGATCCCAATAATGCTCGTCCTTGAGAAACCTCAGCATTTGCTCATTAATCCGGTGATATACAGAAGCAACGAAGTGATGATGATCCCACCATAAATTTTTGTCAGCAAGATCACGTGTCCATGACAGGTTTAAGCAACCCGGCAGCACTTGACACTTGAGCGAATATGAGATGTATATTATTTGTCCAGAGAAAAACACATTAAAATATAGAGTCCAAGCAGATTGCAGCTTATTAGTGACTCACCATAATTGGATCTGAATCCCTGTTAATTGTCCATCGATGGCGACCAGGCAGTGTGTCATTGCGAAAGGTTGTAGTTTTCCAAATTCCTGTAATATTGGCCCTATTTAAGGCTTGAGCAAGGTTGAAAGAATTTCGTGTATCGTCAGAAAACCAATTCTCCCATATCCCAGCATTTAATATTGCAATTTTAGGTTTCGGACGCAATTTGGCCACATGAAGTGTTATGAGTTTGTCCCATCTTTCCCATGACCAAGCAAAGGAAGTAACATTAGTGCTGTTATCATTCATATTTGCCGTTTGTGTCGCGTTAAGAAACGCATCTTCTGCTGTCACGTGTCCATTAATCCCACCACTGTGACCATAAGCTTGCATGTATGACAAAGAAAGGTTACGAGCAGGATCCCAGTAGTATCTATTTTCACACATCTGTGACAGTTTGGGACCCACTTTGTAGCAGTCACAGTGTTCGTAAGGCTGGAGAAATTGATTTGTAAACCAATAATACGCATTCCACCACGTGCCGTTTGGAAGGAAGGGAATGTTAAATGTATGATGCCGGAAAATATCCAGGCTACCACCTAGCGACTTCCCTGGCTCGTACCATTCTCCATATCTTGCATACCAGGCCAAACTTAGATACTGATATCTTGTCACAGAATCCCCCACCATGACGAGGTGCAAGTTACGCAAATCAAATGAATCACCGCTATCCTTCATCTGGTTCGATTTATACGCCCAATGCAGACGATTTGTTGAATTACTTGTGCGAAGACTAGAATGCCGTGTGACGGAGATGTGAGAGGAATAATACAGCACAAATACAAATAGTAGTGACACCAAGCTCTTGATGAAAACTTGACACCACGACAATGGCAGACGAGTGGCGTACCGCCTTGAAGATATGCGCTTTTGTTTCTGTAATGGTTCGCGTTTGCCATTATTTTTTGCCGGTATGCTATTTATGCGATGACGCATTGTCTCGCATATTATTCTGCTAATATTGCACCACCTTCGGAGGCCAGCAATGAAAAGCAGGCTTGCCTGATATGGTAGTACACCTGATCTCACCTGAACACTTCTTCTGACTGATGCCTAGGCTTGTGGATTTAGTGGGCTAAATGTTTACCATATGTCGGCGGCGCCGACATTGTAGGCAATGTGGGGGCGTACAAGATTACTCTCTGTTGCTTTTGTGTGACGTCATATGTATCATAACGTTAAGTATATAGTGGCTGATATCTCTTTATATGACGTCAATGGCGAGATCCAGACATCGCTCCACGTGTCGGCGTGCCGACATACATGCCCACAAAATCCACAAGCCTACTGATGCCGAGGAATCGAACCTCATATTGCGCCTCCAAAGCTAAATTACCTAGTAATTATCTAAATCATTTATCGGTGCGGACATTTTCTTAGACGATCTCTATTTATCTCAAAACTGATGATTTCTGTGAAAGGTAATGTGTCAATGAACCCTGACCACTACTGACCAAAATTTGGCCGCAATACTAGAATGGGAAGAATAATTGGTACTTCCATTTTAGTTGGTGATAATATTATCAATACTCTCTCTATCTCAAAACTGGTATTCACAATCTTGCAGCGCAAGTGCCAATATTCTGTGTTTGAACATTCTGGATTCTGATTGAGGACATAACCAGCAACTAGCCCGTTGAATCAAAACAAAATGTGCTCTCAATTTTTGTCTCTCGACAACAGCATGTCTTGTTTCGATCACTCAACAATCCATTGTTTGAGCTACACATATCAGTTGCAAAGAAATCCATGACATGCTCTTTCATTGGGAATTCGGTAGCAAACGATCCAAAATGTCGAGAGTGATTGTACAAACAAATAGTGCTGTTGGCAATACAACTCTTGCCTGTTGCAGTCATGCATGAAATCCCTCCATGTACATCTTCAAACGATTGTTCTAAATAAAAAGTACCGGCATCATCACTAATACACCTGTTCTTTTTCTGAGCAACATCTTTCATCATCTCTTGAACAGAAACACATTTACTGGGCTTAATACCACAGCAGCATGATGATCTGTTCGTGTTAAGGTCGGCACAACACCCTGTGGGACGTACCGTTTGATCCTGCAGACCATGGTGAAAGAAGATTCCCGTCCCTTCCATCATATTCGCGATATCAATTGTATATCCTGATATGGGGCTAATTGCTTTGAACAAGCGTGACGCATACATAACCATGAATCCACCGTTGGACCAGCCCACACCATAGGAATACGATGAATTGATGAATAGGGGATACTCTTCTTCCAATGTATGTTGTATTTGTGAAAAGAATTTGATGTCATCAATCTTGGAGTCGCGGGCGTACCCGCAGCAATCTAATCCGTTGAAACTGCCCCGAAGTCCATCGGGTGCAACAATGACTGCATTGTGGGAGTTGGCAAAGGGGGTGAAACTGCTCATGAACCTTTTGAAATGTAGATTGAAAGAGAGAGGAGGCACGTGCGTGTGTGTGTGTCAGTCCTCAATTCGCAAATCGGTCAATGCATTACATGAGAAAACTTACTGTCGACTGTTACACCGATAGCAATGAACTACAAACACCAACGGAAGTGTTCCGACAATAGCATCACGTGATCCTTTGCCGTTATCACAAACTTTCTGAGGTAAATATACATTATAACTGCGCTGACAGTCATTAGGATTCGTTTCATTGCACGATGATATATTCAACTCGCGTCTGATAATTTTGTTGCATTCAATATTAAGTTTTAACGATTGCTGCTTTCTTCTTGTTGATTGCTCGCGACCAATACTAGAAACAGTATTGTTGTCAATTACGGTTATACTATCATCATCTTTTGTACTATTGTTTTTTTGAGATTCAGAGAGGAGAATTTGCATTTGTCCAACATCAAAAAATGTAGCATTATGACTGATGGTTAGATTCTGATTCGAAGGTGTAGGTGGTAGCCGCTCTTCCACGGTCACAATCTGCGGTATCAATTTGTGCAAGACCAAAGTCACGACTACGAGATACAAGAGAGCAATTGATAGGATGAATTGGAACCTCATCATGACGCATCATGCATCATACTTATTATTTCGAGTGATGTGGGGGGCGGGTCTTTACCTATCTGTCTATGTAGCAATTTTCTAAATTTACTGTGTACATAGTACATAGGTGTTAGACGATCTCTCTCCAGCAAACTGATGATTTCTCTGTGAAAGGTAAAAGTCACCCTTCATCCCTTCTACCCTCTTCATTCTTCATCCCCCGATGCCCCCTCCATCCTATTCCTCCTAAAGTACACACAAATCCCGACCCACGACCATATCAGACTAATTGATACCTGCAATCGGTCATCATTCATCATCTCACTCGCGAAGAGCAATAATGGGGGACTCGCCTTCCACTGTTGAGACGCCACTAAGATCATGGCGTTTGACATCATTTGCGAGAGTTGGCGGAGTAGCCATTCTCGTGTTCATATTATTTATTGTATTGCCCCAGCAAATGCAATATCTCGGAATAACAATTGAAATGGAGGCCCATCAAAACATAGTTCGAAATTATACTTCTCATCTTGACATACTAGAGACCATACCAGTAACCATTGTTTGCCAATTATCAGGTGAGATGGGTAACAATCTAGCCAAACTAGGACACTGTCTTTCGCTCAAATGGTGGTTAGAGAGTGGAGCATTCTACAACTCAACACATAAAATTGGTTACTCTGCACGTGTGGCTCTTCGACATCAAGAGCACAGTAAATGGGTTAGGGGGGCGAAAGACTTACAGCGTTGCTTTCCAAATACAAACCGCTTTGACTTCAGTGAAGCAAACAATGAAGACTTTACGGATATATGGAAAATACAACACCAAATGTTTGGGGGTGACGAAAGAGTAGGGGCTCAATCGCCATTTAGTGAAATCAACGCAAATGATAAGCAAAAAATAGCAACTGGATTGCGAGCATTTACAACAGCTATTTATGAAAAACATGCAATCTCTTACAATCCTACCAGCAAAAGTAATGTCAGCATGCCATTTCTCTTTGCGAATAACTTTCAATTGGTTGATTCGCTAGCTGATCAGTTCTACGAAGAAAGTAGACAATTCTTTCGCTTTAATGAGACTTGCTGCAAGGAAAAAGCGGACCCGGATGAAAATGTATTCCATTATCGCAACTTCAAGGGTGAAATGCCAAAGGTATGGGAATCTTACGGATTTCATGAGGTTAGCCCGCTTCAAGCAGCTAATGACTTGTTTGGACACTTACGAGACGGTGATAAAATTGCAATCGTAACGAGATTTTCTCGAGAATCAGCGCTCCCTTATGTTGAGGCATTTGAGCAGAGAGGATTTAAGGTTAGAGTTATAGAAGGTCAGGATGGTCCAGCTGATTTCTGCTTCCTCATGAGTGCGAAGAAAGAAATTGCAGGTATGATGATATCGACGTATCTAATGTGGGCTGGTTATCTTGGCAATGCAAGTAGAGTTATTGCATATTCATTGGCTTCGTCCAATCACATACATAGTGTACCTACTCACAATGCTACAAGTCCAGGATTGAAGGGTAAATTTGATTTCCGTGTAATTCAATGAGATAAGAACTGGCTATACTTGATCTTTTTACATTATCAAACCCTAATTTTCCTGTGGACTCATTCTTTTTGCCACATTTCGCTCTTCATCAAGACGAATCCTTTCGGTCAAGTTCAGTGCTCTTTCTTTACCAACAAGCATAGAAAATTGTGATAGCCACGTCCCGACATTTCCTTTAGTATAGTGCGGGGTTGTATTATCGGTTATAACATCCGTTACATTGTTGCGTTCCTTGAATATCTTCAGTCCACGTAAAGTAAAGCTCTCCCACGATCCAACGTAGTGATGCACACGGAAACTTAATTGGGCATTATTTGCTCTTGCATTTTTTACGACGAAGCAGCCTCTGAATAGCAGATGGGGACTTATAATTTTCCTGCCATCATATCTGCTCACATCAATAATGCTCTTTCCATTAGAAGGAACATTCAGACCAGCTCTAATGATAGAACAACACAAGAACTTGTGAGAGACGTTCAACAATACACGTTGTGACATTTTCATTTAAGAGATTCCACGGGATTTTTTCAAAGTTTCTCACCTATATCGATATCGCAGTGTGTGAAATAAAGTTGCATTGAATCCTTTTTCTACCCCATCTTCGATCACTCTTTTATCACTCTCTTTAGATATAAAAGGATATCGTGCAAGGACGATGCAATTGAAATCATTGAATGCAGCATCGTGCTGCTTGTCAATATGCTCAGCAACAGTTGATGATTGGTTTAGCTTTGCTCTGAAATGACTCCCATTATTGATGGATGCAACATAATCATCGAATGAATGGTCAAAGTACGACATCGAATGAAATCTAGTATTATTGCGATATTTTTCGACGACACATGCTATATCAGCATCATGGTCGTCCACTGTATAGCAATACGATGGTTTGTGTTCTGACTCCTTGTCAAAGTAGTTGAAGGCAATATATTCATCTGCAAACGTAATTGGGTTTTAGATTGTCCGTCAACGAAGATAAAAGAACACATATCAAGAAAGAGTATCTACTTGCCTGTATCAATCACAGTTGTCCAGGTTCGGTTCTCTTTCTTAAGCTGCTTGAGACATGCATGGTAAAATACTTTTTGTCTGTATACAAGTCGATCTTGAGCGTACAGTGGTGGTGTATCATTAGTAATGTGCCAGTCTTTCTTTTCGTGGTCTCTCTGTCCATTTACCCAATATTTACCTTCATCCCAAATTGTTATATTCATTCCTATCGATTCATAGAGAGTAAGAATTGGACTTGGATCAGTGTTGGAAGCAGGATCTATGGCAACAACCAGTCGCCGTAGTGGGAGGACTGTGTAATGATACGCCAGCCACTCTGGTAATATGATGTTGTTGTCTTTGATGAGAAGACAGGCAGACCAGGAAAATGAAGCCTCTTCGTGAGGATTCATATTCAAATCAAGAGCACTGTCCATGATATGAATATCATTATCATTCCTGTCATTTGGATGTTTTTGTGTTATGTATTGTTGGAATGTGACTTGAAGGATAAGGCTGGCGACGCCAAGTAAACACAGATGAAAGTAACCAACTCGAATTTCTCGTATCCGCAGCATCCGAATCATATTATTTGACTACACGATCGTTTTACTTATGATGATGATGATGATGATGATGATGATGATGATGATGATGATGATGATGATGA
>JALLPH010001226.1:0-11410 GCA_036939855.1 Cyclotella choctawhatcheeana
CCTCCTCACTCAACTCTACTACTCCCTCCTCACTCAAACTCTCCCACTCTCCCCAGAGGATTTTTGATTTTTTTTGGCGTGTCTGTTCGCTGCGCCAGCAGCCTCTAGTGAATATGATTACTGATTGCATTTTTCTCCAAAATTTGCAACTTCGCGACTGATGCGAAGGTTGGCTCTCTGCTAGGGGATGTGTACTAAGGTAGAAGGCACAAGATCAAGAGATGACAATGGACTCAAGTCAGGCTTATCAGACAAGCATACAGCATTGTCCTATTTCCATAGAAAGAATTCCTCCTCAAAATAAAAAAAATGAAATTGGTACTTTTTGTAGAACTACACCTATACCATAAGCCTAATCTTTAACTATTTACTAATCATCACCAACAGTCTCTAGTCACACAACGAAACAAGATGGTAGTATTGAGAGGGATCATATATGCTTCTCCTGGAGCTGCTGGAGGGTACGGGGTGTGGGGTTTTGGAGGATCAGACGCAACAAGACGTATCAGGCATAACTTAGCATAACATAATAACAAGATACAACGTGCAACAGGTCAAAACAACATGGCAAAACAAGTAGCACAACATTACCACCAAGGCGCAACAAGTGTTCGGCTGTGTGCTCGAGACGCTGCTACCAAGGAAGGATGAGGCACATCCATTCGAACCCAATGACCCCAAAAGTGGCCGTATCTGAGCCTATGACGTCGCTGTCCTCTCCGCGGTGTCTGAGTGGCATCTGGAATCTGGCCAACGAACACAACCAACAAGAAAAAATGATCTCTTCGTCATGGTCCCCCATAAAAAAAAATTGTCCATCTCCTGTCCGTGAAGATAAAAGCAACCACTATCTACACATCTCTACATTGTGGTCGACTGTGTGGTCGAATCTAACGAATCAAGCGATCTATTAGACTGGGTGTGTTCCATCATGCAAGCCATTCAACCTGTCATTGCCACGCTCAACAACGAAGAAGACCATCGATTATTGGCTCACTACTCTAAAGCATCGTCATTAAACAATCATCATGCTGCTGACATTCGATACGGTAGCTTTGCGACAATATCCACATTCTCCAACATCACCGACATTGCGACTTCACCCTCTTCCTCTGCACTAAGCGTTGTTACTGACGTTGGGAGTGATGACAATGATGCCATCTTGCGCAAACAAAAACATCAACAAAGTCATTTGAGTGTGGAAGAAAATGACGAATCGATAATATACGCTAATCATTCACGAGACTCATCGTCCTACAGTGATATTTCATCGGACGGTGCGGGATATCATCACATATCTTCGCTTAGGGATGATCATGATACTGCTGCTTCGTATCCCTACTGCTTATTCGCCTTCATTGAGAATTCATTGTTAACGAAAAACAATTGTAAGGTGGTCGTATCGGGCGTGCTTTGGTTGACGTGTTACATGTTCATGGGATTATTTGGCGGTACCGTGGCCTACATGCATTTCGAGAGGGCTTCACAGGGCGACATTCCGGAACCATTGCCCGATTTTGGTTATGATTTCATTCCGGTAAGTTTTGTTGTTTTTTTGAATCATTAGAGGTGTATTTTAGAGATATTACATATTCGTACTGCTGATCAAACTATCTGACTTCGTTGTGATGAATTATGTACACTGAAATCACGCATAGTATTACTGCCCCAACATTCCACATATACCACATAGCAATGTACAAAGCGTCGTGTTATTCATTCTGTACACAATCATAATCTGCGGAGTAATTCTTCGATGGAGCCCACAACACCATACCAAAACCGGACAAGTCCAATGGGGAGGAGACGGTCGTCTCATCCTACAACACTTGTTTCACTTGAATTGTCTCGTCTTCATTACAAGGACAACAACCGTGGGATTGACCGGATTGCCACAACCCAATCCAAAATGTGTATTACAGCAACAGCTCGAGGTGTCATTTTCAAATGCACTACAATTCGTCATGGGAAGAGGATTCCCCCCTCATGCCTGCGGCGATCTAATTTACAGCGGACACGTGGGATGTACATTAATTTGCATGGCTGTATTACATAGACATGGATTTTTGAGGAATGCATTCGCGGCCGTACTGGTTTGGATCATTGCCGTTATTGGGATCTATTTCACAATTAGCTGCCGAAGTCATTACTCCGTGGATGTGGTGTTGGCATTCTACTTTGGATATTTCATACCGGAGTGGTACTTTAATCGAAGTGATGGACGTGTGAGAGGACGAATGTCTGGATGGATTCGACGGTTAGAAGTTAGACCATCCGATTTGATATGTGCTGATCATGATGATGAAGATACTGGAGAAGATAGTATGTCGGAGAATAAATATTTCCTTACCATCAGTGTTTAATGAGAGTGTGAAGAGAGAGAAAGTCTATTGATATGCACCATTGTCTGTCCACGCCATATCTCAAACATGAATCATTTGCAGACCAAGATAACAAACTCTGTAACTGGTATCATCTTAAATGTAAACTGGCCTTATAATGTTAGAAATCTATCCACTCTGAAGAGTTTTCTTTTATTGCACTCAACTGCATTGTCGATGTAATTTTTTGTGTCATTCATAGAATTATTCATCACATGTCTGCTCTTGATGTGGCCCATAAGTGTGATTTTGATACAACTGCTCATTGAAATAGAATCTCAACCTAATTTGCTCATTTTGCCATTAGATTGCTGTCTTAGTTGTACGTGATTTTAGCATTTTCGTTTAATGACGAATGTTGCATGGTCGAGAATCACCTAACGAACCAGACTTGTCAACTCCACTTCATCCAAATAGGGATCCAACTTTTCCTCTGCTACTTTGTAAGCTGCAAATACCTTTTCGCCGTCTTTTTTGGCCACGGACCTCTTTACCAGCTCCATGTCTTTTGCAAATGCTTTCCATTTCTTAACGAATAGTTTGGATTTCAACTCAATAATTAGTCACGATGAAAAACAACAATCATCTCAACAAAAACACAAAGTACCTACCTTAACTGAAGGCAAAGAATCGGGAGCCTTCGTCGACGAAGTACGAAATGCATTCGCTAATAAATAGCCGGCAGCGCTCAAGTCCTCCCAACCCCCTTCGTCTGGAGATGCGAAGAATTCTTCCACTGCACCGACATTCTTTGCATCTAGGGCGAGAAACGCTTTTACTCCAGAAATAACACGTTGATTGTATCTTTGTTTGGCTTGAATTAGAACAGAAGCAAATAGTTACGAGAAGCCGCATGGATGGGAGTGATGAATGGACATATCAATATTTGAATCTATGAATCTTACCTGAAAGCAAGTAAGCTCCACCAGCTGTCGCGCCACCGCTGGCATATACAATCGATGGAGCAATCGCTGAAGAAGACACGAAAGAGATGCCAGCAGCAGCTTTGAGGGCCTCAACTACGAATGATTGTCTTGTGGAAACTGAAGATCTCGCTTCAACATCAGATTCACTGACATCAATCCCATCAAATTCGAATGCTTGCTGGAATAGCTCGTGCCTAGGAGATACTACGCCATTACTTGGTGAGGTAAAGGCAGTGGCTTGATGAATCAAGGCAGCGATTATAAGCAGATGCAATAGAGAACTGGGCATCGTCGTGAAGGAAATAACGGTAGCGACGCGTCTTGTGTTTTTGATGTGTTTGGATTTGAGGGGGATCATGTTCATCTTTCCCGCTCTTTTCTCCTTCCTAAAAACATCAAAAATCAAAAATGACGAAGACAACGACGGCGTTGTTTAGAATGCTGTGCCGCCTGCGGCAATGCCGACACCGACCTCAAAGCATGTGGCTCCTGCCGATCCGTAAAGTACTGCAACGTCGATTGCCAGAAAGCCAATTGGCAAGCGCACAAGAAGGCCTGCAAGAAGAGAGCAGCCGAGCTATTCGACGAAAAGCTATTCGCAATGCCACCGCCGAGAGAAGACGAATGTCCTATTTGCTTTCTAAAGCTCCCACACCCAATAGAATGCATGTATAATGCATGTTGTGGCAAAGTCATTTGTTTAGGATGCAGGTATAGTTTGAATCGAGAACAGTGTCCTTTTTGCAATACACCAGTATTTGAGAATGACGAAGAACTCTGTGACCAATTATTGAAACGTATCGAAAAATATGATGATCCAAACGCAATGTGTGTTCTGGGATCGTACTATTATATAGGGAGAAGAGGTTTCTTGGTAAATCATTCGAAAGCAATCGAGCTTTACCGGCGTGGGTGTGAGCTTGGATTTGCCGCAGCACACAATTGCCTGGGAAACTCATACTTCCATGGAGAAGCAGTAGAACAGGATACAAAGAAGGCGGTTCATCACTGGCAAATAGCAGCTATGATGGGAATTGAAATTGCCAGGCAAAAGCTTGGAGCTTTTGAGGAGGAGGGTGGTAACATTGATCGTGCAATGAGACACTACATGATATCAGCTAAATCTGGTTGTGATGAATCATTAGGACGTGTCACGGAAGGTTTCAGGACAGGAGCTGTTACCAAAGACGACTTTGAAAAAACTGCATCTATGTATCATGCTTTCAAACGTGAGACAAGAAGCGAGCAGAGGGATAGAGCCAAAATAATTGGACGTGGACGAGTTTGATGATAGTTCAATTTGAATGATCATGATAGTTCACGCAATCAAAATGCTTCGTCAAAACTCCCATCTAATCAGAGTGTACGAAGACAATAATCTACCCAGTAGACCTGATTTAATCAATCAATCGAAAAACTGCTTCGTTATTTAACAGCATTAACTGTAGTTTTTCATTTGTATCATACTAATTACTAATGCTGTTGAGGAACGCGAGTTCATCCAATCTTACAAAATCCACATGTCAATCAACAACAGTTTCTCCATTAACAGAACTGATGTGCATTTTGGTAAAGTCGACCATAGCAAACGACTTGCAACATAAAATATGAATACATATGCAACACTAGACTCAACACAAAGTGATACTCCCACACGTATCACAATAAAACCATCTAAATATATATTCACAGCGAGATATCGCTCTCTTTCGTCTTTCCTCTGGCACGCTTCGTATTCCTCTTCTTGACTAAATCATCTTGATCTTTCTTTCTCATATCCGCCCTGTACTGCATTTCTTCTTCGTGTCCGAATCGGGGTTTGTACCATCCTTCCGATGTTCTTTCGAACCTGTAGTACAGAAAGGTGTCATTGTGAGTTTATTCATTAACTTCACATGAATAGAACAAGAATTTAAATGTATTATTTAACTTGCCTTGAATCAAAGTCGGGGAACCATCGATAAAACTTTCGTTTCACGGAATCAATCTTGAGAGCTTTGCCGGTTTCTTTCGGCGTACGATTGCGTAAACACTTGATGGGACCGTACACACGCATGAGACGTTGCATTTCCTCGAAGGATATGCTGGTGTCACGTTTGGGATCTCGGGGTTTCATGGTGTATTGTTTCCCGGTGGATGTGGTGATAATTTTATTACCGGAGGATGACGATGATGACTCGGCATTATTTGTGTGGATGTCAATATTGTTACCATCATCGTTGGGGGGAGGGAGAAACCCATTCATTATTGTGGATGATGATCCATCTCCCTCTCTTCCCAGAGAAATGAGAGATGCCGCTACAACTTGTACTTGATTCGTCCCGGCTGCGGGGGCAGGTGATTGAGTATTCTCATTATTGGGTTGATGAAAATTATGGTGCGGAACATTGTGAATATGATTCGCATCGGGCTGATCAGAAGAAGCACCATTGAATGTAGATGGAAGTTGGTCCTCCGTTTTGAATTCTGGCGTTGGTTCTGCTTCATGTTGCACTTGATTATTCGTTTGTTGTGCAAGCGGCTGCTGAATCTGACTGGGGTGATGCGAGACAGAGGACGCATCGTATTCCACCTGAACATTACCATCATCGGCCTGCTGCTCGGAGATATTAGCGTGAGCGACTGTATGAAATGTTTGATTAGGATCGTGATCATGAGAAGTAGCTGCGTGTATATTATTTACATCGGGCTGTTCATTATCGGCTTTGAATTGATTGTGATGGTAATAATGAATAACTGGCATAGGCATATCGTTCGTTGTAACTGTCACGTCGGGCTGGTCACTACCAAAGGAAGCGTCAACAGCCGATGACACAGTTTCATCTTCACTCTTCATCACTGGTTGTTCCAGAGAGACGTTAGCGGTTTGTAATGGTGCAATTGGATCAGCTATTACTGGCAATGCGAGAGGGGCGGCGGTGATGGCGTCCATTGTAAAAGTGTAGGTAAAAAAGTGCGTCGTTGGTGTGGTATTTAGGCCTTTCGGTTTAGGGGGCTATAATTTTGCTATTAGGGGGCGACGCCCCCGGGGGCCCCCCTTTTTATCACTTAGTTAAAATAACTAGTGATTTTACGGGGTTCAGTGTGGGTATCACGGGTTTTTAACGGGGCGCTGAATTGCCAGCACGGTGAAAGCAAGGCGGATATGGAGGGGGCCGAGACGGTGGTATTCGGGGGGGCGCCCCCAAGCCCCCTAAACCGAAACGGCTAGTGGTATTTCTTTGGCGTTGGACATAAAGAAAAAAGAAGTTCATGTGAGAACTGAGGAAGTGAGAACCAATCTGTGGGCAGTGGGCACGCCGACGAGATTAATCCTGTCTGGGGGCTCAGCCCACGCATCTGGCGAGAGGCAACAAAAAGGCCCAGCAAACTTTCAACCGACAAACCAAGAACGCAAACCACAACCACAACAACGACACCATGAGCTTTTGTTTCCGTTTCGTGGCCCATTCCACGTATCACAGTTAGATAATAGAACATGGGAATAGAAACAGCATCACTCAGCGGCCCGTCTCAACCTCGCGACGCGAGGTCTACCGTCGACGAAAGCCGCAAGAATCAACCCAGCCGTCAAAATGAGGATTTCCAGGAGGATGAACTCGAAAGATTCGGCCGACACTGTCAATCGTTTTACAATTCCAGCTTGGTCATTACCGGTAATAGCTCTTCTTCTTTAACCTCCCTTGATAAGAACTACGGATACATCATGTCGAGTAGTAATGAATATGATCACGGGGTATCGCGGGGTAAGATTGTTATGGAGGCGTTAGATCGAATAGGTGCGATGCGAGCGGTCGTTGAAAGTTGCCATTCGTCGAATCCTACCAAGGAGGTACTCGCGAAGGGAGCACAAGAATCATTCGATAGACTACGCACGGAACACGAATTAACCTCGGAGAGACATGGAAATGTTTTAGACGAATGCGGATTACGTGATATTCATCGATTCGTTGATCTGGACTCCGGCTGTTATGAGCGATACATTCAAAAGAGGGATGAAATTAGACGAGCATCGCATAAGTCGGCCATGTTGCAACGTCAGGAATCTCTGCATCAACTACTATCGGATCATGAGCGGGAATCATTTAGTCGTAGCTATGAAACAACCAATCCAAACTCGGACGATTCCAAACAACTCACTCAACTGCACCACGTCAAACACGCCATGGCAACAATAAAAGACTTTGCTAAAAAATACAAACAAAACATCGGCTCTCACCCCTTTTTAGCTGGATTGCATCGTTTCATTCACGAACAACTGCGTACCAAATCAAAGAATACTACGGTACAATGGAACTTTCGTGGATCGGTCTTAACCGAGGCATGTCATACGAATAATAACGAGGGTGATACTACCGAAGCGTATGCAAGAGATGCTACCAAAGTTTTATTTTCATTTCTCACTTGGGTAAAACGTGCCGATGTGGAAGGTGGCTGTATGGAACATGACAATCTTGCTCTGAATGAAAGGAACCAAGCATCACTACTGAATGATACAGAACCCATTCTATCCTTTCAAGTTAATACATATTTGAGCAACAACAATTTACGTCGTATTCTGTCGGTACTGCCCGATCCAAAAAGTTTAGATGCTCGTTCTACCGGTTCTTTGGAGATTGTTTCAGATCGAGATAGAATCAATGTTGATGGGCATTTGGATGAGGCGTGGCCTTGGTGGCAATTTCAGTTGTGCAATGTTCTTTGATAGTAGGAAGTGTCAAACACGTTAAATAGGTTGAATAATAAATGAGTTATGAAGTGTGTGTAGCAAAGTAAACACATTTATTACCGGTAAGCTGCAGTAAGATGTACCACAGACTCCACGCGACGCGCCAAATATTACGAAGTTACCTTTGATGATATATTTTTATCATATGTAACCAATTAGTATCTCACCCAATAAGATAGGTAGTGTCGTCATTTCTCCGCTCATCGGTCAATCATCTCTCTCATATTTTACATCTTCCTCAATCTCCCTGTTGAAAACTATCAACACCATTGACGTTTGAGCCACAATGTTGATCAAGCCAGCCCTTCTTCACTTTAAATTCGATGGCTTTGCCAATCTCCCATCCGAAGCGGGCAGTGGGGTGGAATCCGACGTACTGACTGACTGCAATGGAAACAAGTGGCAGCTCCAATTGTATCCTGGAGGTAGAAATGAATATTACAATAAACAAGGCTGGGTTGGTTTATATTTAAATTTGACAAGTGAAAACAAAGAACCAGTTGATGCAGCATATGGCATGGCCGTAAAAGATGAAAATGGGGCTGTGTATGCAAACGAGAATGGTGACTTTAACTTTCAGCCGGGGGAAGGTTGGGGGGAACCAGGATACATCAAGCGTGCAGCAATTCTTGACCCCAACAATAACATCCTCGTAGATGGTGCTCTTTGCATTGACGTTACAGTTCAGGTGAAGCCTGAGCTAAGAGATTTCTATGTACAGGATTATGGAATTGCCAACAAAATGAAGAACCTTCTCGAAACCGGAGAAAGGTCTGATGCGACAATCGTTGTAGGGGATGAAACATTCAAGGTTCACTCGTGTATCATTCACAACAATGCACCAATTCTTGCAAATCTTCTTAATCAAATCAATCAAAATCCTGATACAGTGGTACAGGATATATTTCCCGATGTTTTCAGACTTATTCTGGAGTTCGTATACACTGGATGTTGCCCCGACAACGATGAAGTATTGGAGTTTGGGAAAGAGCTTATTGATGCAGCAAATAAGTACGAACTTGTCAAGTTGAAAGTTGATGTTGAAAATGTGTTGGTTTGTGAACGCGTCATGACAATAGAAAATGTTTCTGATTGGATCCTCTTTGCAGATGCACAATCTTGTCCTCTGTTGAAGGAATATGCCATCTCTCATTTCCGTTTGCATTCCAGGGAAATTCTTAACTCGGAGCACTCCAAACGTTTGCGAGAGTCTGGGGAAATGTTGTCCGAGATTATTATGCTTATTTCAGATGAGGATGGTGGAATGACTGTCACAGAGCTGAGAAAAGCACTTGGCAAGAGGCATTTGGATGTTGACGGATCCAAGGAGACACTAGCTGCACGTTGGAAGAGTTATGCTAAGAAGCGCAAGACCAATAAATGAGGCGGATAAGGAAGACTTACATATCTCTATTATTTTGTCTTGTTTTAATTTAAATATAGTTACATTCTGCATCTACCATACTACCTTAACACAAGTTCGCATCTGGTTTTTAAGTTAAACAAATTACTACCTTATCAAAACATTTTCTAATGCACATATGAATTTACCAAATTTCAACCTTGGCACGCGTCTTTCTAGCAAACCGATTCCTAGCCTTGGAGGTAACACTACAATCCGCCAAGTCCAACTGCCTCAACCGTTTCAAATAAAGCAAATGTTCCAGTCCCGCATCCGTTATCGGGGCATACCTCAAATTAAGTACTTCCAGCGTCTTCATTTTGGAAATGTGATAAACTCCGGCATCTCTCAGATTATCCCAACCGACCAGTGACAGTCGTCGAACACTCTTGAGTTTGGATATCTGCCTCGCTCCCTCATTGGTGAAATTGGATACGTCGTCGCCACAGCTTAACTCCAAAGACTCTAACCGATGCAAACGCTGGAGGTAATTCAAACTATGATCCGTAAGCATGGCACAATGTGTAATCTTGAGCGAACGCAGTCGTCCCAAACCACAGATAACTTTCAATCCGTTATCGGTGAGACCGGCACCGGCTCCACGTTCCAACGATAGCGATTCGAGAGTAGTCATATCCCCTAAATGGATCAATCCCACACCCGTTAGGTCGAGACGTGTCGCTATTACCAACTTACGTAAATATTTCATTTCCGATATGTATTCCATGACATCATCGGTGACCGCCGGTGAACTCTTGTGATGGGGGATATTGAGCATACCGTCTATCGATAGCATTTCCAAACACGGCAATCTACGCAAGAACGTCAACGACGATAAATGCTTACAGTGTAGAAAGTACAATTCCTTCAAATTATTCGTCAATTCACCCAATAATTGAAACCCCCGATCGGTCAACCCCGAACATCCCACGCAATTAATACGCGTCACCAACTTTAAATCCACAATTATCTTACGTAACTCCTCATCGGTCGTATTCGGCGGAATGACAACTTCAATATTGGTCACGTGAGCCATTCTCGGTAACATTGCGAACCAATCCATACTTAACTTCTTACACCGTATCAAACTGACATGACGTACATTACTCGTACCATTCAAATAATCCTTGGATAGAAACACATCTAAATCATTATTCGTACATGACGGTGGGAATACAATACATCCGGATCGATCCTTCATCCATTGCCTCGCATGATGTTCGTACTCTATTATAGATGTATTCCATATCCAATCCTCCCAATGGATGCATTTCTCGAGATTTAAACTTAGGTGTCGCGTGATGGATGGGTGTAGCGTGACGGCATTGGGTACACCCAACGATGCCAATCGTAAGTTTTGTACGTCGGTACAGTGTAGGCATTCGGATATGCGAGTCCATACTTCTAATGGGAGGGATGAGAAGGGTTGCGATGAGGCTGAGAATGTGGGATCGTAGGGAACGAGAGCTACGGCTTCGGCTTGTTTACGTGAGGCACGCTCTTTACGAGTTTCGGTGCGGCGTCGGCGATGGGTGTTGGTTGCCGAGGATGACGATTTGCTCAGACATATTCCCATGGTTTGTTATTGTCTTCGACTCTTTGCTTTGTGTTTTGGGGTCATGATGGTGGTCTGTCGCCTGGTGGCTGTCTTGGCTAACGCGGAGTACCAATAGAGACCATCATGGATGAGGATGTTCGTGAATCGAAACGAAACACAAGTATGGTCCTTTTTTAATATGTAATCTAGATAAAGTGGAAACATGACGTCATCACTAACGGGTTTACCACGGATGGGCTGGTGTAAAATAAGTGTATTTTCTAGTGTGAGGATAATTAGAGAACAACGATAGGTACCTACCTTACCTACCTATGTAGATTCTACTATGATTCTACCTCTAGATACCCTGGCTACTACAATATATCAGATAATGGAACACCATTATCTCCCCAGGCTAATAATAGAATCATCGCT
>JALLPH010001227.1:0-11569 GCA_036939855.1 Cyclotella choctawhatcheeana
ACCGATTAGTTAGTACGCGCCCTGTCTAAATGGGTGTAGTGTGATCCTTATGAGGTGGCCGCGCACCACATCACACAATCACACATCACACCTACCGCCTCACAAACTCACAAACAAACCCAATAAATCACAAATCAAAAATCAAAAATGACGTTGTCCACTCGTCAATCCTTTCAATTGATGGCTCAAGCTATTCGCAACAAAGAGACCCTTCCAGAAAAGGAGCTGTTGTTGCAAGTCGAGGAAATTCTAAGAACGGATCCAGAAGTAGTCCATGAACGGGGCAATGGCCCAGGCCCAGATGGCAATACACTACTCCATCTTGCTGCTTTGCATCGATCACCTGAATTATGCAAACTGTTCATTGGAATCGACGGCGATCTCGTGAGGGCTATAAACGATATGGGAGAGTTACCCTTTCATCGCTCATGCAGCTGTTGCAACACTGAGACGGCAAAGTATTTATATCATTTGTATCCGGAGATAAACAAACCAGATAACGATAGGTTCTACCCCTTGCATTCTCTGCTTGCATATGAACAGGAAGATGATATCACTGAATTGACTGAAAGTCTGGTAAAATGGGATAAAGGAGCTCTGTCTGCTACGACACGATATGCTGGTAATCTACCATTGCATTTTGCTTGTCGTTATTACGGTTTGACCGTCATCAAGATTGTCTACGATGCATACCCAGAGGCAATCCACAGAGGGAATAATGACGAAAGGACTCCTTTGGATTGGGCAATTGACCATGACAACTATGATGTGGTGTCATTTCTTGAAAATCAACTTCGTTACATACGCGGGGATTGGGACCTTCCTATTCATAGAGCAATTCTGGATGAAGGTGTTTCTGTTGGTACAATCAAGCTGATAGTGGCAGCCGATCCAAATTGTGTTATGGAGGTTAATAATAGAGGATCGACACCGTTGCATCTTGCATGCCACGTTGGTCATCTTGATGTTGTCAAATACTTGATAACCACGTGTGAAGACAGTTTGCAAATATGCAATTCAAGCGGAGAGATTCCTTTGCAAGTTGCCTGTCGTTATGGGAAATGCAATATAATCAACTACATGTTAGAGAAGTCTGACCATGGGGTGTCTACAAAGAATGCTGAGAAGAAATTGCCAATCCAGGTACTATTATTCGATGCAGAGTGTAATAGAGATAGTCTTGAGTTTGTGGAGGCAGTAGGCCGTTTATTGTTTGCATATCCAGTCAACCCAGCGGACTTGGCAAAGAAGGATGACCAAGAAACCGAGAACAAAGAGCCAAAGAAACGCAAGCGTGCGTTTACCAATACAAATAGTGTGATGTCAGTCTAGAGCAGAGGTATTGCTTCATTCAACTAGTTGCTAGCTGCTGGTGTATTGAAATATATACATTAATTCATTTTATCTTGAACAAAAACATTTTCATGAACATTGGTCAGCAAAAGATTGGTCATGAATTATAGCCACAGCTGCTCCATCAACGTCTAGAGCAGAGAAACTGCTTCTTTTATTTAGTTGCTAGCTGCTGGTGTATTAAAATATCTATCAATTCATTATTTCTTGAACAAAACATTTTCATGGATATAGGTCCGCAAAAGACTGGTTACGGATTGCAGCCACAGCTGCTCCATCGACTTTACCGTCAACCAGCGCAGCAAGCTCATCAAATCTTCTCTGCCAAATATCCGTGGCAAGTGCCTGCTGTTGCACCGTCTCGTTTGCAATGTCGGAGTCTTCTTTGGAGTCGTCGAACTCAGATTCTGTGTTTTCTCTCTCTTCTGTAAAAGCTTTCAGTGACGGAAGCCATGAACACCATGGAACAAAGCCAATGAATTTAGTTAGCGTGCTCTTGGTGGCTGGCATTTCAATACGAGGACGTTTTGCAGAGGGTTTATATTCTTCATCACCTCTCGAGTTGACAATTCGGGCACTGAGTGCTTCTTTCAGATTAGTAATATCCTTTTCTTTCTCAGCAATAACTCTGTTCTTCCGCTTAATCGAAATAATCGTTTCATTGATCTGACATCGCAAGGAATCAATGTCATCGCGTTCATTTTTTTCAGTAAAAGAGGCTTGAACCTTTTCCAGCCAGAGTGTTAATGGTTCGTTGCCATTCTTCATAGATTCTCCATTGAATGTTGAAATCTGGAGAACCATTTGCTAACAATGCATTCCTCAAAGCAGCCCATCCCTCCACATTGACTTTTACCTTTTCTCTCAGATAAGCTTGTACCTCAATGAGCTTGAGACTTCCATTATGTCGGATGGCATCAGCAAGGCTGCAAGGCTCTTGGCGAACTCGTTGTCAATTTCAGAACAGCAACTCAGAGAGAGTTCCTCTAGAGCTGTATTCACCTTTAGAGAATTTGCGTTATCCATCAATCCAAAGAATTTTGGAAAGTTGCCAACCAGTGATGTGTGTGAACCCGGCATCACTAACGGTGAGGCGTTGTTCCCAAGTGAAATCTCGAGCATTCTCTTCAGATAGCCAGATTTCACTTTCACGTGATGCCTCACCGATGGCCCACCAAACTCGCAGGGTCGCTCTAACTCGTGATTTGAGCCGACAGAACTTTTTCGCTGGCCGAATTGACCGTCGGTTGCCCCCAAACGAGAACTCGACCATTTTGAATTTTACACGAGAGAACTGCACGAAAAACCAGCGGTTCCAGCATGAAGTTAAGTTCACAATTGTCTTGTTTTCGCATATCATATCCGCCAAGAGTTTGTCTTCGTTCTCGGTAATCTTGTCTTTATTGTTACATTACCTGCTAGAGCATCGCAGATGTCTTGATTATAACGAAAGGTGGGTTCAGGTTCGTAGGTATATTGAAAGTAAGATGATGTAGACGAGTACTCTTTTGTATAACCTCGACTAATGAACCGATTTCAATGACAGCATTTGGCCAGAACAAATTGTCATGATATGTATCCATTCGATCATATTTCATGAGACGAGCTACATCTGCCCTTGCGATTCGTTCATGTCTGGGATTTAGAGTTTCGAGGCATAAGATTTTAGAATAGCGTGTCATAGCATAAGTTAGAGTGCCACCTACGAAGACATCGTCTATTTAAGCAGTTGAAAACTGTAAACTTACTTATAGACAGATTTAGTCTTTAGACTATCCATGATTGATAGTCATACCAAAGACCTCTTTGCCTCTATCATTAACACACAAAGAGCAAAGAGCAAAGAGAGAACGAAGATTTATCTCACCATTCCCCATCATTAGGCATTTCGGTTTAGGGGGCCGCAATTTTGGTGTAAGGGGGCGACGCCCCGGTTTAACGGGATTCAGTGTGGGTTTCACGGGTTTAAAACGGGGCGCAAAAGTTACAACACCGTGGAAGCAAGCAAGGTGGACACAGAGGGGGGGCAAAGACAGTGATGTTTGGGGGCGCACCTCTTAGCCCCCTAAATTGAAATGGCTTCCAAGATCTCTTCTATTCTAGGTACCTCTAGGTACTCTACTCCGACGTTGGGGGCTTGTCACATCAATGTCGGAGTAAAATGCCCACACAATTCCAGCAAGGGGGGCTAGTGTAAATTGTGTAGGATATTTCTTACCCAAGAGGAAATCAAATAGTTTTGGTCTTTGTGATAGGATGTCGCTTCTAGTACTACAGCCCCAACCTAAATAATATCCAAAAGCAAGCAAAAGCAAAGCACAAACAACAAGCTCGACAACAAAACCAATACAGCTCAATACCAGCTCGAGAGTTTGGTCAACAGTGAAACGGCTAGGGAAAACGAACAAGTATCTATCCAATGAACGGATCCAATCAATCAAATGACAAGACGGTACCGTCAATACTGGTGATCATCGTCACATCCTTTGCCATACTGTATCAAACGGGGACGCTGTCATCACGCGGCGGCGGCGGATTTGGCAATGCCAACAATAATAATACGGCTACCAACGTATCGGTAGGGAGAAGACGATCATTGTACAGACGAGATTCGAGCGAATCCATCGGCAGCGAGGGGACGGAGTCGTCATCATCATCTTCTTCGAGATCGTCGTTTCGAGTGAGAGCGTCGAGTAAGACCAAGTGCGGATTGTGGCATCCCTCCGTTGGATTGCCGAAAACTTGGTACGTCGAACTTAAATGATGACATTGTCACCTTGATCGGCATAACGATTCATCTAACGCCAGATTACATTCATTTCTTTACTCTCTCTATATATATTATTGATATTAACAGCACCAACGATTTAAACTATCCTCAAACATGGAATGCACTATCAAGACAGGACAAATCCCGCATCTTTTACACAAGTCCCACCGATTGCTGCATGGATCACTTTAACGAGACCGTCAATTGTCGCATTGTCGATTACTGCAGCAATGACACCGATAATAACAACAGCAAAAACAGTAGAGAAATTCCCGCGGCCATATTACCAAAAAGAAGACAACGGCAACTAGTAGAATCGGAACCGTCGGCATCACCGTCGAATAATTGTTCGCAATGGCGTCCATCGGACCAAGAACCCGGATCATGTACCAATCGACGTACGGACGGGTGGCCATCGTCCATGTTTCGTGAATCGCATGTCGATTGTTGTAATGATTTCTTCCATTCGTTGTCGTGTCCTATTGTTGATGTTTGTTTGGATGGAGAGAATACACATCAGCAGCATCAGCAACAACGGCATGAAGTTGTGATGGACACTTTTAGAATGTTGTAGTTCTATACAGTACTTGAGGCAGGCTTCATGCCCTCTCGGGGTGAACTTTATCTTGAGGGAGCTATAAGCCCAAGGGTCTTCGACTTACAGAATAGAATATTATTACCTTAACAATAAATTGTTTAAGTAATTGTCGAAGCCTAAATGAATCTTTGAAATAAGTGTATGTTCATATGTGACAGAATAGAATATCAAATTTTATCTTGAATTATCTGGAGAAAAATTATGTGCCTTGTATCTTAGTTCTTAGAATTAATTATGTCCTTAGTACTTGAAATGATAATCTGAAATGAGCACTGTGGACAACTTCAATTCTAAACTACTCTCGGCAGTTTCAATTAGAAATTCATCTCACGTCTTCTTACCAAAAAGTGAACACAGCTAATTGCTTCTTGGAAATACATCGCTCCGAATCTAAAGAGCTTTCATGATCAGGTGCTGGACAGAGAGGCTCACTTGATGTACCTTTTGTCTTGTGCCTTAGCTTTCACTCTTCATAAGCATCCGAAATACATAGTAACTATAGCATCTCATAATGTTGCATGGTTAGTAAAATAATACATGAGCATGTTCTTTTAGTACCCAATCAATATTCTGAAAGCATTCTATAAGTCAAAATAACTCTCAGCACTTCATTTAAGATTCTAACAATTTATTGTTGGAAGGCCTATTCATTTGTTATCTCTCAACGAGAAAAAAAGCACGGTTAATTGGTTCTTGCAATTATATCTAATAGTTAATGTATTCTGTAATCTGCCATAAGGTAATATATTGCTTTATCTGCAAGCACAATGCATGGTAAACAAAAACATATTTGAACAATGAACCATAACTGCCTCAATCACATTATGCAACAAAAAGAACTGATGGAATTGGTAAACGCACGCTTGCGTTTCTTCGACTCTTTGTTCTTAGTTTCTTGGTCATTCTCCTTTACCAAATCTGTTGGATTGACTGGATAAGCAAACAGTAGACGCCCCACGGCCTCAACAAACTCGAGACTATCCCTATCACAGTCCGCATCGAATAATAGTACCTGGATTGGCAATTTCTTTTCTGAATTCTTTGTAGACACTCCATGGTCAGACTTCTCCAAAATGTAGTTTATAACGTCACATCTACCACGACCACAAGCAATTTGCAATGGGAACTCTCCAAGTGAATTGAGCTTTCGTAGAGGACTTTCATTTGTATCTACCAAATACTTGATTATATCAATATCAGAAGACCTGCAAGCAATATGGAGAGGAGTCAATCCTTGACTGTCAGCTGTGACAAGACTATTTGAATTGGCTGCAACCATGAGCTTGATTGTACCCACAGAAACAATATTATTTAGCAGCAATGCCCTATGAATGGGTAGCTGCCCAATGTTATCTGGCACTGCTATCTGTCGAGCCTGACGTTCATATTCAATTTGAGTATCGAGGAATGCTACCACATCTTGTCTCATACAGCTCCTCGCTACATCCAAAGGTGTCTCCATTCCATCAATAAGTTTTGATTGATGTATAGCCTCAGGATACGAATCAAATACCATCTTAACCACCTCCATGCCATTATCGGCACTACAGGCATAATGCAATGGTAATTCACCAGCTAGGGTAGAAACAGAAACAG
Source organism: Cyclotella choctawhatcheeana (assembly GCA_036939855.1). Classification (NCBI taxonomy): domain Eukaryota; phylum Bacillariophyta; class Thalassiosirophyceae; order Thalassiosirales; family Thalassiosiraceae; genus Cyclotella; species Cyclotella choctawhatcheeana. Next base: position 6,318 of record JALLPH010001227.1, read on the forward strand.
CCCCCGGGTCTAAATCAAGAAGAGCTTGGCAGAATCCAGGCGATTGAAACTGAGCTGCATGATGAAGCAAGGTTTGGCCATAGTCATCCCGATAATTAACGACTTCGGGACATCTTATTAGAGTCGACTTCAATTGCGACAGTTTAGAAAATAGACTCGAATTTGGAGAATGATCGTGCCACTCACACAGACCGAGGACTTCATGAACTGCATCTTGAACACTCATCTCAAAATGATAATACTTTCTATAATGATCCTCAACCGATACAAGCAGGGCTTTGACCTCGTCCAAACCATCAAGATTGTTAACCACTGCTTTAGTAGCCCCCAGTTGGCACGAAAAATCAGTCCCCATCCTCTGTCTTGTCATATATACTGATGTCCTAAATGTATCCACGAAAAATATGGAAAATTTCATCAGTTCCATCAGTACATTCTTGGCATTTTCATTCTCGTTCTCTACATTTTCATTAACCAGTTTGGTAAGACAATAATCCCACCACCGTTGAAAGATATGATCCGCCTTCCTCTGTTCAAATAATTCAATGCAAACACATTTATCAGAGGCAAGAAGTACCGATGTAATGGTGTACATCTGGTACTCTGTTACCCCCGGGCCCTCACTAGTTCTTGGGATGAGATTGATGAACTCTTTGTATCGGGTTTTGTCGAGAGCGTAGCCATCACTAGTGTTTAGGAGGAAAGGAGCGTATTCTCCCATGTCATTATCATCCTGAGGCAGGAGATCGAGGCCATGTGGTTGCTTCTCGGCCATTGCAGAGGTCGCCAGCAGCATCAGCATCAGCGCGCAGCAGGAAAACGCCCGGCCAACATCAAAATCGAGCGAGCTATTTTAGTCGGCAAAAAAGTGTAAGAATCGTGACATAACACGCAAATAAAAGTGGGCAATAAAACGATTTGAATAATTAACCCCAAAATCGATTCTCCGGGCAATTCCCGCCAAGATATTGGGATCATGGCCAGGGTTTGCTAATCGTCATGACAGTCGCAGTCGACAGGCGGGTAGTCGCCTCATTTCTCGCCTGTGACTGCNTGCTAGCCGGCAGAAATATGTGGGTAGTTGGTACCCACATTTCACCAAAAATTTGGTGCCCACATTTTACCCCCCCTCTAAATTTGGTACCCACATTTTCTATTGGTACCCAAGCAGGTGCTATTTTGCCACAGCTCGGTCTTAGCTCAGCTGATTTAGTACCAATTCCTCTGTACTTCCAAAAGATAACTTTCATCTCTAAAAGATACCTTTAAATTTAACTAGCAGAGCGCCTAATAAAACAGCTGAGCTAAGACCGAGCTGTGGCAAAATAGCACCTGCTGGTGTAACCATACCGGGCCATGGGTGTCTTTTTCTGTTTGATTTGTTCACCTTCAGATCACAACAAAAAACAACAACAACAATGAGCGTACTAGCCCCCAAGGTCCTTCGCACTATGAATCTCCTTGGTAAAGATCTCTCCATGCTTCCTCAAATGTCTGCCATCCATCAACAAGAAGTGACCCAGGCATTCACGGCCGCTCAGACTTTGTTGGAGTTGTCCAATGCCAACAATGAAGCGACCGATTCTGAGGACGACGATGACACCCAAAGCCAAGATTCTTCCATCAGCGATGTAGAATCCCCCGATGAGGCATCGTGTGACGAGATTGACGATCCCCCCGCCGCAATAATGACTCTCTACGATCCCGCAGACGAGGGCCGCATCAGTGATATTCATAATGTCTTTCGTCGTGACATTTACGAGGGGTTCATTGTCCCACCCGGAGCACGTTACGCGGGCACAGTGGCCTTTCGTTGTAGGCATTGCAAGCATCTACCCGCTGAATCACGTGCTGCTCAATCATGGGTGTTTCCGAGAACTATTGAACAGATGTACAGGGCTCACATTCGCTTCAATCGGGAGCATTATCCTTACTGCGAGGGAATTCCCAAACATATTCGCGCCAAGGTGGCCAAGCTCAAGAGGAGCAGTTGCCGGGGGAGCAAGAGCTACTGGGTCACTAGTGCACGCAAGAAGGGTCTCAAGAATGGCCGTAGTGGCATTGTACTTTGCGACCGAGCCATGTGATAACGTGGAATATTTTCTTCATACGCGCATTCATAGATGCTACTCCAATCACATCTATATTCTGTTTTGCATGACAGGTCATTTCAACATTCAAGGTTGTTGACATTCATTGTTCAACACTCATTTACAGGATCATACTTCAGAGAAAGAATAAATAAAGTATTAGTATACAGTTTAAATGATAACAGCAAATTATTCATGATGTGAGGTTTGACATAACCATAACTAGATATGATCATGAACATATGCTTTGCAAGCTGCTTCAAATAGTTTAACTCTGACTGCTGTTTGGTTTTGAGTAATCACGAACTATAATGTTGTTCTCTCCTCCGTCCGACACCAACTTATCGCCATCTGTGCAAGCACTTCCTAGCCAAAGTTTGTAGCCCGTGAGTGCGTAAACACACTTGCATTCTGCGAGAGCTTGATCTCCATTTCGTTGCTCCTCTCCCTTTGGTGTATCAAAATTGGTAGTTTCATTTTCCAGTCCATTTACAGTCCAAACTCTCAGTGCTCCATCTTGGCCGCCAGACACAAACATACCTTCTCCAGGGCTGGCTAGACACATCACTGGACCAGTGTGTCGTGGTTTAATTGCTGTGTCGGTCTCATCAGTAACTGCGAATGGGTCGTTCATATCAACTCTACCATCAGGGCGTATAGTCAGGGGAATGCGATGAATGATTCCATCCATACCTCCACACAAAACCGAATAACCGAATGAAGTTTCTCTATTCCCATTCATATCGACATTAATTTCATTATCGTGCTTCACAATTGATACACTTCGAGCAGCAACTCCAAACAACATTATGCCAACAAAGAACTGCCCATCCTTCAGCGAAAAGAGGGCAGCTCCGCCATCTGACGTAGCACACACTCCAATCTTCAATTCTTCACAAAGATGCATATCAAGCACACTGTCTGTGAAGTCTGTCCGGTAGATTGGTTTCAATGGCTTGATTAATTTCTTGTTCTTAGCAGAATCACCACTACAATCTTGATGTAACCGAGTAATGTCATAACATCGAACAGTGCCATCATAGCATGAAACCCAAAGTAAACCCAATGTATCAAATTTGACACTAGTAACAATTGTGTTCTTTAGAGTTGCTAAAGATCCAAACGGCACAAGCTGCATGTCATCATCATCATCTTTAATCATCCATAGCTTTACACCACCTTCACGACCTGAACTTGCAACAATGTCATTCTTCATTGCAATTGATACTACTCCGCCACCATCCAATTTCCCATACAGCTTCTCCATCGCCTGCCTCTTAACTTCATCACTGCTCCCACGCACCTCATTTTGTATTGATAGATGAGCCTGTACCGAAGACATGACACATTGCTTTTCCAAATCAACTACATAGATCCGACCAGACGCCGACCCACATGCCACCAGAGGGTAGTGATCCATACATACTCTTCTTACTGCATCAGAAGATGATATGCTTACTTTGGTTGTGGGGCACATGCCATACCGCCAGTTTTTCAACACTGGTTCTCTCGCCAAGTACTGCGATCGACGCCGTAACGATTGAGAGAGGGCAGCATCCGATAGCTGCGGAAGGGACGAATAAGATGAAATAACTAAGCAGTCTTCATCATCGACGGGACACGTTGGATCATCAACGTCTGATTGGATGTCATTAGAAGAAATTACTTCTCTGTCTTTTCTCGGGTCTATGACATAGACGTACGGCGGATGGTGTTTATTGGAAATATAATATGGAGCAAATGCATTCACGCATCCATACGAAAACACCAACGCGATGATACGAGCCCAGTGTATCATGATTTACTACTTGTAGTGGCAGTGAACAACGATGATACTAATTGGGGGTAAGTAAACAACAGTGAAGGGAGTGATGAGTATCAAGCAACACCAACATCTGAAAACTCAAAACTCATTGAACTCATTTTTTTTTCTGTTCTGGTGTGAGCGAGAAAGAGAGACAGGAGACAGTTTCATCATAAAAGTGCAGACATCTGTCCGCCAGCTGGCACATGTCTCCCTCAGTGTGCGCAGATCTTTTTATCTACGATTAGACCACGACTAAAAAGTTGGTTCTCTATAAGATAAGATTATTGACTCTATCCTCTTCTCCACTGAGTCCTTTAGGTATGAACAGGGAAAGTTAGAGTTAGAATTACCTAGAACAGTCCCCCAAGTGTCCAAAAACAAAAATGACCTTATTAGGTAAGAAAAGAGGCAATTACTCGGTAAAATGAAACTCCATTCTGATTCTTACTATTCAGGGGTTGGCCATATTAGACGGCTCAATTTCGTGTTGCTATGTACGCAAGCTAAAGACTAAAGAACTGCTGGTGACGCGGTCACATCCTCTGATGGAAGCAGGAACAGGAGCAGGAAGCACGCCTTTGATATGACTGCTTGGTTTTTTAATACTAGCAGACATTGCGAAGGCTGTAACTTAGCATTTATTGGACAGGAAAGGGCAGCCATGAAACTTCTTCATTGATGGTTGTGGGGCTAATGCTTGATGATGGCTTCCCTCACAACTAGTTAAAAGATATTACATTTTTTGCGCAGGGGCACATTCCCTCTAGAACTACAATAGAAAGGATAAATAGGAATCAGAAGTACCTTTCTTCTCTTTTTGAACTTTGAACTCGACCCCATTATTTTGCACCTAACAAAATAACTAGTAAAATGAAGGTTGATATTGATAGCAAATTAATTCTCACGCTTATGCTCGCGATTTCTTCTTGAAGAAATGTATCATTCGACACATTTTAGTTCAAATGGATCATTCCATTTCACATATTTCACAAATATTTTTTTTGAGAAGAAACTCAAATGCTAGAAACTTCTTATATGTGATTGCGGAAAACAAGTAGGAGAGCCGTCGCAACTCTGAGCGAGAACTGGTCAAGATCAAACAACTGAAAGGTAAAGGGAATACATAACTGATTTGAATGATAGTTTAGACGGTTCAATTTGCTCATGTCTAGATCTTACACAGTGGAGTGATTCGTGGGGTGTTGTCATTTGTCATTTCCATTTTTCTACCTAGCTACCGCTCAAAAAAATGGTTATTAGCAAAAAAAGGGTTATTAACGCTGATCGCCTAGTAAACTATGTGATCGACGAGTGGCGTTCACACACACAACACACAAATCGACCGCCGCAATGAA
>JALLPH010001228.1:0-11386 GCA_036939855.1 Cyclotella choctawhatcheeana
ATCACGCGAATCCCGGTTGCAGTATTAGTTGCAAAAAATGAAAGTACACGCATGAGCATCAAATAATGATCTCAAATGATGTATGGTACCATAATACTATCCCCTCTGTCGTCTGGCTTGTTTGGGCAGGCCAGGGTAGGGGTAGGAGGGGGTAGGTTTTCATCGGCATCTGCAACGAAACAAGAGAGAATGTGTTAGGATTGTTCCAATACAAACAATATTCGAGATGGATGCGCCTTTCTTTAGGAACTTTTCACATTATGGTACCAAGACCAAACCTCAACCCCCGCTCTATGTTGACACGGGCTGATGTTTGCTAGATCATAATATCCTGAATCTTCACTCTGCCAACCTGTTCTCATCATTGAACAGTTCTCATTCGAACCAAGATCAATCTGCTATTAATTCAGGAAAGTAACAACGTAAAACATGAACATGATGAAGATCGTTATTCTAGCCGCAGCATTGATTTTGGCCACCTTTGCACCCGCAGAAGGAGCCATGAGGAAGGCTTGGAAGCCCAACCGAGCTCAGTGCACTGCAAGTGCTCAGTGCAGGAGTAAGTGCTGCACCAAGGTCTCGGCAAGGCGTTACGTCTGCAAGAAAGAAGAGGAAGGCATGACGTGTGTGGGGAATGTCAGGAACGTTCCTGGATCTGGTGACGAGTGGTTGACTAACATCAACGATGCCCGCGAGACCTACCAAATCGAATATGGTGGCGAATACACTCCCATCAAGTGGAGTAACGACCTTGCTATCAATGAAGCTCAGAGTTTGGCCAACACCTTGGCTTCCACCTGTACGAATCGACTGCCAGATGAGAACCCCAACGACTATGGCATCGCAACTATTTTGAACATGCGCAACCCGAGGATGACGGTAAGACTTTGATTGTTAGAGTGACAAATCTAGAGTCCGGTGCCATCTGGACTCTAGACAAATCATTTTGTACTTGGAGAACGAACATTCTAACTTCCCAAACCTATGTAACAGGTGAATCGCTGGGTGTTAAATGGTAAGAGAAGATTCCATGTAATTTTGCGTCGGATTTTTACCACTATTGAAACTGATGAATAAGTACCTTTCAACAATCAACACAGGCATCAATGCAAACACGATTCCTTCCGCCAGATCAAACCCATTCACTCAAATGATCTGGACTACAAGTGAATACGTAGGATGCGCTGATGCGAGTTCCTCGCTCTCTGGGAGGTTCTGCACTGCATCAGTTTGCTATTACTCGTATGTAAGTATCTTCATTGATCACTTGACAATGATTTTTTGAATCCCATAATGCTCATGAGCTATATTATTCTCTTCATAACAGGCTGGAAACTGCGGCTGGAACAAATTCAATGATTGGAAGGACGCTGTGGTAGCTGGCGGCAAGTGCAGCAGGGTGTGCCCTTCTGATGTCACATGCTCTGAAGAAGTGTTTGATTAATGTGTGTTCTCTCTCCTTAGTGCTTTCTAATCCCAAAATGTGTTGTAGCAGCTGTAGCAATGACTTTGTAAGATTACTTGTGGTAGATTAGAATATTGTTTGATTGATAAGTGGAAAATAGTTGCTTATGTTTATATTTGTGATCGGCATTTTGATCGACTCTGATACGTCTGTATGTATCTAATTGACTGGTATATCATGTGAATCGCAGAAAAATCCAATTGCAACAAAAGCCAACGAGCTTTGTCTCTCGTATGTCGACATGAGTAAAAGAGCGCAACTGTCTCACGTTCCAGCATACTCTGCATTGCCACCATGGGTCGCAACACGAGGATTAAAGATGCTTTTCGTGCTATCAAGGATATTGCCAGCGACTTAGACCCAAGCGAAGAATATTATTTCAAGTCTCATGTACAGGAATACTTCAAATTGAAAGGGCTATATCTCCAAGTCGCACGTGGTGACTGCACTGGTCGATACTGGTCCGGGTGTAATGAAGGTGCAATGACACACAACGCTCATTTGGACTGCTACGGAATGAGTGAGGTGGAGGCGATGAAGGAATATATTCGTGTAGCTTGGTCACTTCGGGGAGATACAGCGTTTGGAGACTACGTCTACGAAGAGCTTTGTGGTCAGCAGATTGTTGAAGACTTGGGTTTGAGCGAGTGATTATTTACACTGCAATTCATTTCAATGGAACACATGTTGATTTGATTGATGTAATCATGTAATGTGCACAACACTAAATCTAGGTTAAATGGAAAAAGTTAACTATTGACAAATCACACCAGACAGTTTCTCTTTCTGCATTGCAATGTATGCCCTCTCGTACTTTTGAAATGAAGCAATCCTCTTGCGAATTTGAACTTCGGTCTGACTTTTTGCAGCCTCGATGGATGCTTTTAGTTCCTCGACACGCCTCTGGCTAGCCTCCATTTTTGCAATACCCTCAAGACGTTCTTCCTCGACAAGACCCAATTTATTGACGGCAGTGTTCAATTCGTTTTTTGTGGCGTGAAGCTGTTTTGTTAGTTTTGCCTTGATGTGAAGCTGCTGTTGCTCTGTATAAATTAATGAATGAATGTATAACAATAATGAGTTTCATCTGGACAACAAGAAAAGAGCCTGATCAAGCTACAATAAACGTACCAACAGCTCTAAGTTCAATCTCCTTTTCTTCCTTCGTCGATCTCTTCCTCTCCAGGCTGCTTTCCATTTTGTCAACATTGCCACCCACATCATCTGCATCTTCCGCAGCAATTTCATACTCTTGCACTATTTCATCTACATCACCCATAACCTGGACTGCACCTTTCACACATTCCTCACCTTTTACAGCATTTTTCAACTTCTTTGTCAAGATATTCCTCTCCTCCTCTTTCTTCACAATAAGCTTCTTTACCTCGTCCAAATTTTGTTCGGCCTTATGAACATCTGCCTTGATACTATCTGGCGCGTGTACCACCTCCTTATTCAACTGCCGTTCCTCTGCTTGTAACTCACGTAGGGCGATGGATAGATTGGCGATTTGATCTTTGAGTTCATTGGACGATTTTTGGAGTCGAGTATTTTGTTGACGAATGGAAGACTGAATTTTGTTTTGCTCGGCTATTTCCGCTTCCATCTATGCATATTAATTGATTTAGGAAATTTGTTAGAAGGGTGCCACTTTGTGCTAGTGCAGTTGATCGAACTAAAAAATAAACGTACCTCTTGACATTCGGCTTCAGCCTCCTCCCTCTCCAGCAGCTTACTCTGGTGTTCCTCCCTGACTTTCCCTAATTGATCTTGTACTTCCATACTCTTCTCGGCCAAATCTTCTAAATCATCAAACATTTCATTCCGCTAAGTAGTGTTCATACAAAACAAAGAAAGGTTCATTGAGACGAGCGAGAAAGACAGTGTGAGATAAGCGGATTCACTCAATAATGAATCCCCCCAAAGCCAAAAAAAGACACGTACATCTTCAAGAACCGTATCCAACGTATGCTTATTATCCTCTCTAAACTTCATAAAATTAATACAGGCACTCAACTGCCTTCGAAATCTCCTAGCATTCGGTGCCGCCAAGTCTCTCAACCCGAAGTCATCGTAGCCGCATATCCTCAGAAGTTTTTGTAGGAGGCAAAAGAATTTTACTTCGGGTAGTGCATCGCGGTAGAGTTGGGGATGGGCCGAGATGGATGTGCCCGGTGTGGTGAGAGTGGACTGTGCACGGTTGCTGAGATTCGTTAATTGATTTGAGGTGATGCCCCAACAGGTGCATAGCTGGAAGAGTTTGAAGGGGTAATTGTAGACAATTCAAAGTAATTGAGAAAAATGAGAGACGAAGATGAACTAACTTTATTCTCTCTGCAATATTCATATGATAAAAGCGTACCAATTGAACAAAGACGTCCCTCACACGTTCGCGACATCGACCTGGCTCCGTCAATTCTGATTCTGTCAATGGTATTTCAAGCTCCCCCATGACTTGCAAGATCATGGCGTTCTTGAGGATGGGGAATGGAGCACCGTTGGATGTCATGGTGATTGAGAACGCGTTGCCTTTGATTTGTTGCTATTCCGGTATTGGGTTTGGGTGTGTTTTCTGTGGCAGGTGGCAGAAATAATTTTGTTTGGCGCACACTCACGACGTACATAAGTACTATTAGATACATTTACAATACGTAGATATCTAGCTTTTCGGCACAGTTTCAGGTTCGTTTCAGTTCACAGTGTGTATGGTAGATATGGCACACAATGCATTCATCCCAATCATCACAAGCAACTCCAGACTCCAAACGTTTCACATGGGCTGGCAATCTAAATGACGAATTGTTTTACAGATCACAGATCATAACTTCTTAGCCATGCCATATTTCAATGACTCTTGTTTTGACATTTATGTTTGTTGCGTCTATTCTACTAGATAACCAACACTAATTACACATGCAATTTAACCAGCTCGAGGAAGCAAAAACACATCATCTGGATCCTGTTCTCCGAGGCGCTTTGCGGCCCAGTTCCTTGGCACCACTCGAATTTCCCTAATCCCTTTAAATCTATCCAACTTTACTGCACACGTATCACTTCCATCTGGATATATCCCAATCACAATTCCAGTACGTCCTTTATCCGGTCCTTCTTTCAAAACGACTAAATCCCTCACTAGCGCTGGGTCTTTCTTTGGATCAACATACACGAGACTCGATTCTGGAAGACCTTCATAATACGGTTCTAAGCTGACTGTATCGTCATAATATGTATACAATCCCCCTATACGAAGGTACCGATCAAAATGAAGAGACATGTCTGAATAGGCCACATATGCTTCATCCAGAGATTTTCTATTGGTTGCCTGTTTGAAACGTTCCAATGATGCAAAAAATCTACCCACTTCATAGCGAAGAGCAACACGCAATCCCTGATCTGTGGGTATATCAGTTGGGAATGCAGAATCAGTGTATGCTGTAAGAATGGGAACGTAAGTTCGAAATATGTTCGGATATGTTTCTACTAGATCCCAGCGTTCTTGCATTAAATCTCTTTGTAGTTCATCCTTTGGTATAAAAGCAAAAGGCAATTGCAATATGAAGTTAGATGCGTATTCGAGAAATAATGATGCATAATATATATTGGAATATCAACCGACCATTACTTTGGATACACTTCGAATTTTATACCCTAATCCACTGGTCTTCTTAGTTGGAGCAGCCATGCCCTTTACGCCTCGATTATCCCCATCAGCTGACAACAAAAGATTTGACAGATCAAATCCAATTGCATTCGCAGTCGAAGGTTGTAATGGTGTGAAAGCTGAAGCAAGCCCCAAGGTTTGTATCGACCTTTGGAGTATTTCTCTGCGAGTCGTTTGCTGAAGTGGTGCATGATCTTCTACACCATTTGAGTTGCTAAATAAGTGAGTACTACTCGAACCGTGAGCACTGACGCATCTCTGATTGTATGAAGGGATAAAACGTCGTCGTGTCAGTGGGAATGCGTTGGTTTGTTGCGACAAGTAAATCGAAAGCAAGAATAATTCTGTGATGAATAGTCCCGTGATCCTGGGCACGCCAATCCTTAGTAGTTCCATGATTTGTGTGGTTGAGTTAGTGGTGATGGTATGTAATTTGGAGGAAGAGGAAGAGGCAATAGCAAGAGGAAAGAGGAGCCCCTCTGCAATTTGCGGGGGCTTTATTTTAGTGGGACAATTTTTCCTCTCACATTAGGATAGAGTATTTCTGTTTAATTTTAAACCTACTAAAAAGGTCTAATAACGCCAACACAGAGACCTTGTCGACTCATGAATTTGAGTTGCCCTTGTCAGAATGCCTCGACCCAAACTCAGGGACTGCACTAGATACCCACCCTGTTGATCTGTGATGAATCTGATCCCTTATTTGATCATATTGATTGCAACCAGAAGCTGTTGTGCATTCATCGTAAACAACAACACACCGATGATGCCATGTTTACGGTACACACACCGGCTGAGACAGAGATCATCTCGTAAAATGATGTCTGTATCCTCAACTTCTCTGCGTTTAAAGACAAAGACACTTCGACCATTAGTTGTTTGTGGCCCTTCAGGGGTAGGAAAAGGCACCATAATAAACAGATTTATGCAAGACAGCTTGTCGTCGAATCTGCTTCCAAAATTTGCCTTCAGTGTCTCACACACCACAAGGCAACCTCGACCGGGCGAAGTAGATGGAGTGCACTACAATTTTGTCACACGTGAGTTCTTCGAAGAAAAGATTGCATCAAATGATTTCTACATAGAATGGGCAGAGGTACATGGTAATATGTATGGGACTTCATTTCAAGCCATATCTGATGTGTCAAAAAACACTGATACTCAATCTGAAATCCAAAACATTGGAGGTGATGCTGAGAAACATTGTCTTCTCGACATTGATGTAGCAGGGGTGAAAAGCATCAAAGCTTTTCAAGCACAACAACAAAAGAGACTTGACATGGAACCAAATCTCGGAAAGGCAAAATCAACACAGCAATACCTAGCCAATGATATGCATGAGCTTCCTCAGCTGTTGGCAAAGTTTATATTCATAGCTCCTCCCTCGATTGACGCTTTACGCGATAGACTGATAAATAGAGGGACAGAGACTCCAGAAACTTTGGAAAGACGATTTCAGAATGCGCGAGCGGAGCTAGATTATGGCTTGCAACCTGGTAACTTCGATGCTGTTGTTGTGAATGATGACCTCGAAAAGGCAGTGAGTGATTTTACCACTGCAGTTATGGACATTTATCTGTCGGATTGAAAAGTCATGTGATGTTGAATAGAGTGACGATGAATAATCATCTGTAACATGGCAGATGGAAGTGAGTGACTTCGAAAATCAATTATGGACAAAATGAAAGGTCATGATATATAATCCTCTTGGCTTGACAGTGAGTGACTTTGTCAATTAGTTGGATGGTTGTAGCTGATTGACGAATGTGTCGAATGAAGTCACATAGAGTAGCAATTAAGTAATATGCTGTAATTCATTGGATATTTAATAAGTTCATAATCCACTCTGCTGCCATACTGAACAATGGTCTGTGCACGTGTTACCTCTCTTCACATCAACAGAGCAACGAAATAGCTACAAATACAAAAGAAACATAAATCAGACTGTTGTTTCTAAGACGCTCTAAACCAGCTGTTGTCGTCTCTCTTCTGGCTCGCCGTAATCTTCTCTGTCTCCTCCTCTGTGTCTGGATGAACTTCTTCTTGACTTAGATTTGGACCTACTCTTCGATGATCTGTGGCTTTTACCACTCACACTTTTGTCGCCACGAGCTACTGACTTAGAGCGCGAGCGACTCTTTGAACGAGAACGACTCTTGCTTGATCTTTTGGATCTTGTGCTCTTAGCATCGTCAAGCATAGACTCTTCAAGGTCGTCATTCTTTACTTTGCGCTTCTTTCGCTTTCTACCTTTCTTAGCATCTCGGAAGATGAAGTCAACGTAGCTCTCCCCTTTTCTCCTCCTCTTCCTAGCACGAGCCAGGAAAATTGATATGGAGAGTGTCAACGCCATGAAACCTAATAAGAACACGGAAAATTGGCCCACTGAACCAAGGGAGTCCCAAACAACCTTCGAAGCTGGCGGTTTGGTTCTCTTGCGAAAACACTTATCCAAATGGAAGTTGTGAGGCTCGTCACAACCTCCTTTCCATGTTGGAGCCGGGGAGAAGGTTGGCTGTAATGAACCTCCATTGTATTCAACCCAAGATCCACCAAGGTCTGGCTTAAATACATTGAACACGTCATAACGATTGAGGAAAAGTGCCAAGCACCCTCCAGACGGACAAAAATTGGTTGTTCCAACTGCGACTCCGGAAGGATAGAGGCTCCTCCAGTAATCAACATAGTTATTACATTGATCAAGGTATGCTGCGGCATGCTCTTCTGACTTGAACCGTGGAGAATATGCAACAGTCATTTGAGGACAGAATCCTCCAACACCTGATCCTTCCGGTCCACAACCATATTTGGCTCTGTCACCAGATGCATGCATGGCACAGTTCGTGTAAACTCCAGCACTATTGTAGGGTGTGTCATAGTTCCATGCGATACCAAGCATTTTACAGAGATTGTCGTAGAGATAGGCTAGAGCAGAGTTAGGATCCATTTCAAATTGAAGTTTGACGTGACCATCGCCGTCGACAAAAACAAATGCGGGTTTGATGTAAAGAGTACCGAAATCAATTGTCTTGGCAACCTTAATCAAGTTTGCTAAGGACATGCCGCCCTATATGAGAAACAGACCAAGAGTGAGAATTAGAATGCTGCACTTCTGCAAGAACTGAGTTCGTATATGATTTCACTTGCCATGTCAGGATTTGTAGTACCAGTGTAAAAAAGCGGGATGTGCGCAGTGTCCTTGTCTACAATTGACCCTACTGCATTCCCAATTTGCTCGCCGACCAGCCAACCGTGATTTGTACCAAACTTAGTAATGTAAGTCCCATTTCTATCGACGATATTCTCGAAATCAAACTGATTTTGGAATGTGCTGGAAGCTTGGAGATTCGAATCAGACTTTCGAGACAAAGGGATGCCAAAAAATGTTTCGCCTTCTTGTTCACAGTTTGGAGGGAGTAGCCAGCCGTCCGTCATATCGTGCATAGCCATAGATGCCTTCCATCCATAAGGGTTGTGTTCCCATTCTGCACCATTATCCCCTGATCCAGCATAGTTAAAGGCAACATCCGTGACACTCTCATAGTATGAAGATACATCACTAGATGTGAACAGACTAGCATAGTAGGACTCATCGTCTGATAGGTCACGATTTGGTCTCCACGCCTTGGTGATGTTGGCCCTGTCAAAAAAGAAGTAGAGGTTACCATATCCAACATATTGTTTGTTCCTGCTACCTGGAGGAAAGGCAGCATATCCTTTGGAACCAATTGGGGTACCTTTAGGATACATGGCTTGCCATACAGACACTTCAAGATTGGCATTATAAAAATACTGCTGTTGATGGTACGAACTCTTAAACCTCACTCCCCTAGACATAGAAACATGAGGATCAGTATCATGATCATCCATACAGGCACCTCCATTCACAGCATACATAGCAGAGAATAGTTGATCCAAGAAATTTTCATAGCTTGAATATGAGTCATTATCCTCGTAGGTGTTGACGATTGAAACAGTAAGAGTCACATCACCAGATGGAACTTCTTGTTGATCACCGTTATCACCAGAGTGATGGCCTCCACCACCCTTGACTTTTTCTGGGAATACAGAGAATGGGGCAAATGATACTGAAGACATGGCTTCATACACTTGTTCGATAGTTGTTCCTCTGAGAAAAAAAGAAGAAATTGTCGTGAGTTGGGTAAAGCTGACGCTTGATATTTGAGCAACCAAGCCATAACATACCCTTTAGATGTGTCGAGATTACCAATACGAAGCAATTCGGTGTGTGAAGAATCAATGTAGCTGTGAAAGGTAGGAAATAATGCCAAATGATCAGATGGTGATAATTGCACATAAGTGAACATTGACGGGCAGATTGAAGCCTATCTCATCACATCAAGCAACAAAAGACGACTTACGGCATCTTTCCCGAATAATCGAAACTTTTGTACCCACCGCCAACCAACCAACCATCCTCATCCATACTCATAACATAATTATAACCCCTATCAATTATATTCTCCATGGGGAACTGATCGCAAAGCTGATACGAATACGGATTCCCACTCGCGGTATTAACACTAAAACTAATCCCGATGAAACTCAACCCGTCCTGTTCGCAGGATTCATCACCGGAGTCGTGAGAGGGTGTTTCTCCAGATTCACAGTCTTGATTGTACAAGGCGCACATATCCGCCGCACCGTAGGATTGGTACGTGTAGCAGCAACCTGTCAGTTGAGATGAGAGACGACGGCCAAAAGTGTCGGGAGACTCATACCGGGACTGTTGCTGACCGCGGAGACTGCGTTCGTTGCTTGTGAGGAGGGTGCTGTCCGCGTCTGTTTCGGCTAATGATCTGACGTTCACGTCATTGGGTTTGGCACGTTGTTGTTGAGTAGTGGTGGGTGCGTCATAATCTCCCGCCTGGGTAGCTCTATAGGCTGCCCCCTCAATGGCAAGGTTATTCCTATCACGGCGTCCTCCCCGTGCTTTAACTAGACGAGACCGATCGGCTAGACGTCCATTAGTTATTGTTGGAAGGATGGATAGGGAGCTAACGAGTAGGGCGGTCGCACCGACGGCACGTTTAGAGGCGCTGGGCATTCTAATTCTATTTTTGCTTGAATATTATTTCGCTTTGTTACTGGCTCAATGCTATTTGGTAGTGGATTTGTTTCTTGCCCTGGCTGTATTATTTATTTCTTTGGAGGATAATCAATCATGCTTTTAGGCAATTTTAGATAGTTGTTGTTTCATTCAATTTCATTGTATTGTTTTTGGTTGGCGTCACTTTCGAAATTTGGCAAAGCCACGAAAATAATTATATTCATGCATGTATAAAAACGAGAAATTGGTGATTTCGGACATAGCTAATTCCGGTAATTTCCAAACTTATTCATGATAAACTCTCAGATTTTCCGAGAGTTCTCAGCGATTGAGAACTTTTCTCCTCGATCGCTCCTCCTCATAATACCTACGTATGTACGTATCTACGTACGTACGAGAGTTCCCTTATGATATGGTAGAGAGGGAGTAGGTATGTAGCCTTTTAGTAGCATCTGCACGGAATGCATTACTAAGTCAATAGTAGACTGATGTTAACCATTCCAAGCTTGTTAACTAACCAAGTTTTGTAGTGGTTGGTTTGGTACCAGCCGAGTTCAAGGGGGTATATGGCAGCCGTCTCCATCAATTACATAGTAATTGTGTGAAAAGTATTACTATTGTACATAATGCGTAAGAAGTTCAATACTATTGAACAGTTCAAAATTTGTAAACCTCTTCAATAGTGTTTTAATCAGTTCATTTCAGACTCAGACTCAGCTTTACAGGTTTTTATTGTGAATTGACTGAATTCCCAGGGCATATTAGACAGGACGATGATTCAATTTAATTCAATTGAAAAAATCAGGCCAAAGCATGGCTAGCAATGGGAGCATAGCTTGACCAATCTACAGACCACAGCAGTGTATAATTATCATTTTAGACTTATCAATCAAGATCTATGCAGGGGTTGGGGTTTGGTTGGGAACTCACTTATGCTCCAACAACAGTATATAGTGTATTAATGTGTCATCCAGGGTTGATTGTCGCATACTTCATATTCATATTCACGAAGATAGCCAAATTCTCGATGCTTGCTGCATCCCCATACAAAACAATGACTTCTCAACCAATCAAAGGGCAATAAGGTATCACCATGGATATGATGAATGATAATGCATTGTTGAGATTGGATTATATTGCCTGGGAGGGTCGCTGATTGCTGATGTTTGAGCTAATGAGATGATTTCTC
>JALLPH010001229.1:0-11379 GCA_036939855.1 Cyclotella choctawhatcheeana
GCGTAGCAAGGCCGATCACCTTACCCCAACAGTGTACAATTGTCATTACTGTCTTTATCTTCAACTTCTGTGCAGGGGTTTGGCTTATGAACTCACTTATGCTCCCATTGTATAGCGTATTGTTGTGTGATCGGGGGGTTGATTGTTGCGTAATACGTCGTTGCTGAGGTAGCCGAATTCGTGATGATTGCTGTATCCCCATGCAAAACCATGACTTCCCCACCAACAAAAGTGCAATAGGTGGTGGATTGTTGAATCGGATGACCTGTTGACTTTGTTGTGTGGTGCCACAGACATCTTTTGCGTCAACGAAAATTACGCAGTGCCACCACAGAATTGATCCCTGAAAGTAGGCGGTGCGAACGACAAAACCGATGAGGAAACATTGTGCGGTCGAGACATAGGATGACCCTAGAAGGCCTCATCTTGAACTTCTTTGCTGGCCGGGGCGTTTGAACTGATGCGGATTGCATCGCGAAGGCCACCGCCATCATATGGAGCAATTCTGCTCCACAAATTCGATGCCGTGACGACGGTGGTTGAATCCATCGGGTTGCGAGGCGTATCGACTGAAGCGATGGCTGACGATGGTCGATAGGGGTGTTGAGAGGACCTCTGCGAAGTTTGGGTCCCTAGATGTCTTGTTTGGCAGAGCATCGGCATGTGAACTGCCATTGCGTAGGGCCAAAATTGTGAGTACAGTCGCCAAAAAAATGGCGCCTCTGCCTACCTAAGGGTTAAAACCTAACCTAAACAACTAACAGCTGATGAATCGGACACCTCGAGAGTGGAGAGAGCGATAATGGAGGAGATGAAGGAGATGCAGGTCTGCGGAAGAATAGTCAAAATCTGAAGGCTGAACATGTTTAACCAGTCCGAAGAGCAGCATGATTTGTAGAAGTGGAATGATGATGTTGGTGCTGCAGCAGCCACAAAGAAGTCTGAGCATAGATGATGTAGAGGCAGCGATGAAAGGTGAATGGGTGTGATGATGGAGGCACAATGTAGGCAGCGGCAGTGGATGCAAGCGGTTGTTATGGTAGATGAGCCCTTGCGGCGGAAGTGGCCCCTGAAATTCTTCGGACTTTTTCGTTTTCCATTTTCCTATATTTTGTCTGGCAATTTTGAGGGACTGTGACAACTAGTGAGTCTGACAAACTCTCAATTTTTGGGGGTTACAACAGACAACTTTTTCAGACCGGAGTGGAATTTTTGCTGGTAGTGGTAGCGGGTAGTGTCGGTAAAGAAAACTCATGGCATTAGATCATCAGTCATCAACGAAGACCACTTCCTTGGATGCATAATCACTTCAAGCAACAACATCTTCCAAAGAACCCTCCCTCTCACGAAGACGATCAAAAGTGAAAAGCAACACACAAATTAATGTGAAGTACACAATATTGTTCAATTGTTACCATTACCAAGAATAAAACCCTTCGACATTCGACATCTCCGTCAGATTAGATTATTCACTGGACACTGTGGCATAGACATAGAGGGTTTCTTTCTTCTGCATTGGATTCAATGTGGTCATGCTACATGATACAAAATGATTGATTTCTTCTCCCTCTGTAGGTGCTACATATAGTAAATCAGAATTGAGCTTGAGAGACGGAAAAAAATTGAACTTAGCGGTAGCAGAGGTGGTACTGATAATATCCTTACCAAGTGAAAAGAACACTCTCACCCCTCTCACCAGATGGCATGATAAAAGAAATCAAGGACACCAACTTCTCCTTCATCCCAATAGCTGTAGGACATCACTGCGAAACTGGTAGCATCTTCAACAGATTCTTGCATAGCGACAGCACTCTCCACTCTTCCATTATTTAGGTATGGTACCTACTTTTAGATCTAACCGCCTTAACAACACCGCTCAAAAAGATCACTTTCCACCAAAACACCATGGCCATGGGGAATATTAGAAAGAGCCAACAAAACATGGAGACTCTTACATGGTGACAAATCATTCGGAGGAAATTATTTACCCCCCCCTCTGGGCTGACCAATCACTTGAGCTTACTCTCACCACCCACACCTCGAACCATATTTATCCATATTTCAGTAAGATTAAATACACTTCATCATTAACAAAAATGGATAAATGGCGATGATCACTCTAACTGGAAATACCTCAACTGCAAACTCAATGGGGAGGCTTGGCTCGACGACATCCTCCCGTGTCACACACCGGTGAAGCACTTGAAGATGTTATCTCTAGGTAGCCCAAAACAATAGTAGTGGCCCCATCATAATGGTGATATTTTCATGGAGATTTGCTTTGAGTCATGAACTCCTGTGGAGGGAGAGAGAGAGGAGTAAATATCGACAGCAAAATCAAAGGGGTATCAATAATCAATGATTAACCTCTGTTTCATTATTAATCGATTGAGAGTCAGTTGTGCCATCGTTACCTCAATCATTGTTTTGACTTCTAACAAAAATGACAGCACAAGTTCCGTTTGGGGTGCGAGGACTCATTAACCAACAACAGAACTCTCCGAATTGTGACGATTGGTGGATGTTATAGCTTTTCACTGGCATTGGTTCATTGTTTACGAAGAAAAGTCCAGAAGACCTTTATGCAATAGGAAAGTCTGATGCGTAGCCCCCACAAAGGCAATCATGGCCAAACGGCAATGAACAATCTCCATCTCCATCCTCCTCTTGACACCTGCCGAATCCATATTCTTTAACTGCCCACCGTCCCAACCAATATCTCCCGGCGTGCCATCACCGTAATACTTGTTCCAATTGGCCAACTCTACTGCCCCGATAGCAAAGAGTGTTTGGGCATTAGAACCAAACCCGACAGACGAGATGGCTTCCCATGGGTCCCGGGTGGCGTAAGCGTCTCCCGGTAGGTGCGGTCCGTACTCCTGCCACACCATGCCAACGACGGCGAGCATGCAGATGCGTCCGTGCTTGAGTTCAGCCCAGCGGGCGTAGTTTAGGTCGGTTTGGATGTCGGATAGGCCCATGGGGTCAAAGCCCATGTCACCGGGGAGGGAGCCGTCCAGCTTTTCGGGAACGGTGAGGAAGGGGATGGATTTGGACATGGCATCCAGGGATACCAATGACGAGGACTGCCCCTGAGGTTGTTATGGTGTGCGTGTGTCGAGAAGAGGAGCAGAGATTTGGGTGAGAGGATAATAACTTCGATCAGGTCCACTTCAGGTTCAGCCATTTTCATGGAATTCTGAGGTACATTCCCAAATTACTCGTCAATCATTTTAAGATAACTTCTCTCACCATCGGGGCAGGAGCAAAAGCAGCGGCCGAAGCCAAGAGGGAGGTAAATATGACGGACTTCATGGTTGCTTTCTCTAGTTATGGGAGGACGGAATTAGCCATATCAGTTTAGGAGGCAAAATTTTGGTTTTGGGAGGCGTAACGAGTAACTTTATTTAGAAAAACTAGGGGGGGAGAGATTTAGCATCCTAAATTGAAAGGTCTCCACGCAATCCAATGGGATGGTTGTCTTCAACTTGTGAGTTTGCGGAATTTTCGATAAATTATTGTAAAATTCACGGAATTAATTTCATGGCACTAGGTACCCCTACCCTCTGCTAGAAGCATGTGGATTTGCAACAACACAAATTAACCATTTCCCCTCTTGGGACCCTAATCGGACCCTAATTTTGCGCCTTCTGTAAGAAGTACTGTATCTAATTATTTAACAACACTCACCCACAAAAATCAAATGTAGATGTAGGCTGAGGGAATGATGGATATTAATGGATGCTGTGGAATGAGGAATGAGGAAGCAGAGGGTGCTGTAGTGCTAAGATGTATATGACTCGACATGTCTCCAAGACAAGACATTTGTCTTCATGATATTTCCCGACATATGCAAAAAATGGCAACAAATATGCGACATGATGTGACATTGACATGTCATTCGACAAAGACACAAAAACCTACCGTAGTAGTACTTGGATAGGGAACACTAAAACACTCTGTGTATAGGGAACGCCTGACAAAAAATGCAGACACCAGCCTATTTAATCCAATATAACAAACCTTCAGCGATGAAGACGATAATCACGACATCCCCCTTCTCATTGGCAACCTGCCCATGTGCATCATTCCCAATAATTCTGCTTCGTTGCTCAACGCTGCCATCGTCGCTCCAGCCACAACCCGTCACAACCACAACCCACAACAAACACACACAAATAGCTTGAGGCGTCACGTATCCACCGCCTTAACATACTTTACACAAGACTTACATCGGATACCATTAATTTTTTTGCTATTTATTTATGCTAACAAGAATGGTGTATAGGGAACGATTTGGTATCCGCCAGGATCTACGCGTTCCCTATACACCGAGTTCTATGGTAGCTGTATAGCCTTGATTCTAGATTGTAATCCATAGAAGCCACATAACATTTCGACTTTCAAGTATGACGATATTTATATTATTATCTAAACTGCTACCATAGAACTGGAACTGGTCTATGGGGAACCCAGGAACCCTGTGTGCAGTTTTAACCAGCAAAAATAATAATGATAATGGTATATGACAAAGAAATCATATGATAAGTATGTTACTGTTACTGCCTCTGACCTCTGATGAGTGATGCCTCATGTTTTTGTGCGTTTGCTGTGATTTGTTTCATGTATCATGTTGGGGTTTGAGCAACAATAATTATTGGGAACAATGGATATTGACATTGGCATATGATGACACTTGTCTTCATGATATTTCCCGACATATGCAAAATGTCGCAACATCGTCCCGACTTGTCCCGACATGTCTCGCGACAAAGACATTTTGGCCCCGGTTTGAACATGTCTCGACAAAGACAGATACAACTTAGGGCATATGTCTCTGATGAAAAGGGGAATGGTTAGGGTTTAATGCTTTAGATTTAGGCTGGTTGTGGATGTAATAAGCCAATACAGGACATTTGAATTCAACTATGGAGGGGCTTTTTAACTATATCGCCCAATCGGTTGCTAGGGCGAAATAAGGCTTATTGTTTTTTCTGAAGTTGAAATGGATATTCACATTCGCAGAGTTAAGATTGCTCAAATTCTGTTACCATCAGTTATGAATATTTTCTTGAGGTGAACAATATTTGAATCTATGTGTATCAATTTGGCAGGATTTCATTTAGTAGATTCAGTGCGAGATAAATCCTGCCAAATTGGCATGATTTCTCCCTATTTTACAATTAACTAGAGTAATGCTCTGTGTTAGGGGTTGGCCCGTCACTGTTACTATCCCATAAGGCAGATGGACCTCAATGTAAACATACTTGGTCCCATCACTCTGTTATTGGAATGCTAGGGTATCTTCAAGATAGGCACCTAGAATCAGAACAAAAGCTAAGGCTGTGGACCAATGCACACATTTTAAATATTACTGCCCTATATTCTGTCATGAGAAGATGGCTAACTCCTGTATGAGCTCAAACAGGAATAAAGGTATCCATTATAATCTGAACTTGACTAGAATGTTAGAAGTCTATGTTCATGCTGACTTCTGACTTGCTGGAGGCTGGTCTTCTGAAGAGGTTCATAACCATATGTATAGAGGATTTACATTACATGCTGGTCCAACAATCTTATTCAACCTGAAATAGCATTTAGTTTGACTGAGACTGAGTAAATTGCCTTATCTAAATCAATGTATGATGCATTTCCTTGTATGATTCGTATGCCAGAGATAAGTTCAGTTTGTTTCACTGGCTGCAAGGTCTTTGAGGATCACATCTGCTGCATTTAAGTTGTGGAAAGTCAAAAGCTTACTCATAGGACCAAGCGCATTGCTATCATTATCATCACTTCCACAAAAATGTTGCGATTGGCACTATCAGAAGTTTATCATTATATATATATTTTCAAATATGGAAATACGTTACTGAATTTGAAACGCTAAAGAGGCAAAAAATGATGAGGCAATTCGAGGCAATCACGCAAAAAGAGATTTCAACATACACTTCACTGACGACAGAGATGTGGATCAACACAAAATTTTGCAAAGGAGTATTACAAGTAGTAGTTATTGGTTACCTAGTGTTTGAGAAGTGGAAAGTAAATTTGACTTGATTGTTTTACGAATTTTTGACGAAAATGTTCTAACCTACCCCTCTCTATATTCACTACTCTAGGATTGGTTCATATTCAAGAAGCGACGCAAATAAGTCGCTTGCATTGCTTGAATCTGAGCTAAAATCACTCACAGTCAAGGATGTACTCATATGTGTAAGAGAGTTGGCAAGCTTTGCATCCATTCCTTCTTTTTCTTTTCTAATAGAATCATATTCTATTGTGCAATCAATACCAAATGAATACCAATTGCCCATGAGGAGGATGGAGTAGGCATTGGGTGCATTGTAAATTGACATGCCATAAATTAGAATCACCATGCTGGGAATGAGAAAGTAGCTCTCACTTGACCAAGCCTCGCCAAAGGATTGAGAAATGAAGTAATAAACGAAAAGCTCTGTCGTCCACACTGTTGGGGTAAACAGTATAGATTGTTGTGACATTTCATGTTAATCCAATAGGCACACTCATCATTAAGAATATTCATAAGATAGATAGAAATAGTTGCAGAAGCTTACCTGTCAAT
Organism: Cyclotella choctawhatcheeana; assembly: GCA_036939855.1. Lineage (NCBI taxonomy): Eukaryota > Bacillariophyta > Thalassiosirophyceae > Thalassiosirales > Thalassiosiraceae > Cyclotella > Cyclotella choctawhatcheeana. The sequence continues at coordinate 6,587 of JALLPH010001229.1, forward strand.
GGGAGTAAGTTGTTCATGATGCCGTACCTGTTCATGAAAAACAAAAGATGCAGTTTTGTTATATGTTTTGAGACTTCTGAAGTGTTTCGAATTCTAACCTACCATACTGAGCTCAACTTGAGCATCAGAAGCACAGCAAATATATTGAAGCTGAAATAAAGAAACAGAATTAGTCATGGGCATTTGTGTAAGTATGCACAATAACGGCGATTGAAATTTATCTTACCAGAGCGAAGAGATAAACTTTAAAGCTAATGCAATTTGGATATCGTTGGAATGTATTGCAATACTCAAAGCATTGAATGGATCTTCATAAGATCCATCATCATTACCAGGTAACCAGTAGGCTAATGGAAAGACGAGGACCATGCACAGGAACACGCCCCAGAAACCTGATAGACAAAATGAAGACGTTATCATAATTCAAAAGACTCATGCAAATTCATAGATCGTAAAAATGCAAGGTTGTTCACGCACCATTTATTCCAACCATCAACAATGGAGGGACTGGGTCATCCATCTTCATAACGTGCTCCTCGATAGCTGCTTGCGATGCTTGCATGAAAGATGCAAATAAAGTTAAACAAACACCCAACACGATTGTTTTTGTTGTCGTATCTTTTTCAATGCCCTCCTCTCCTTCGACACTGGGCAGTAAAGCAGCCATACCAATAAGTACTACACTAACCGCATTCCAAAACACGCCAACCCAATGAAACTTCAGCAAGCGATGTTTCAACACGTTATGTTTCAACAAAGCTATGAAGATGATTTGGGATCCGCAAAGTGTCTGTTGGATCGATATATGCACATACTGCAGCCCTATCATTAACGTGGCGGATGCGATTAAGTCACACGTGGCAGGAATAGCAAGGATAAAATAAGTCCGTGCTGGAATCTTCCGTGTGGGAACCAAATTGGGCGGGTCGGTTTCATTTGCTGCTCGAGGATGTTCAAGACCTTCCTTGTCATTATGAATTTCTTTCTCATTATCAAAGTCATATCCCGGAAAGTTGAGTCTGAAGATCATCACAGCCCAATGTATTGGCAGTACCGACAGCATTGCCAAGAACATGATGAAGGTTAGAAACAATGGTTTATCGAAAGATTCAGTCTGTGGCGATCCATCTTCATCTTCATCAGTCCCAGTCAAAGTCATAATCCATTTAGGTAAAACTGCATCTATGGTTCCAGAGATAACCGTTAGACTGAAGATTATTATCTCCGTGGTTCCACAAGTATTGACGTTGTCGAGGCTTGACATCATAATATGTTATGATCTTTTTGTGGCATAACAGCATAACTACGACATAAAGTGTTGATAGCACTCATCTTTTCGAAACACAGGTCATAGGTTTAGACTAATGACATAATGTTGGTTGATGAATCAATGGTTATCTTTGAATTTAGATGATGCGGAGGGATCTAGCATCTACCAAGATCATTACTCATTACATCACTGATGTTGATGAGCGGGGAGATTTCGAATTGCGACGCAGTTGTGATATCTTACCTTCTAAAAATAGATCATATCGATTATTTTACTGACGATTTATTTTTATAATAAAGGTAATTCTTGTGAATCTCCAAGGCTTATTTCGCCTCTTTTCTCTCCTCATCACTCATCACCCGGCATCCCATCACCTATCACCTATCACCTCTCATCACCAATCACCATGAACCGAAACAACAGACAAAAACGTAAGCGTGACAAAAAGGCCTCTCTCAGAGGAAGACGAACAAGCACCGATGCAACAGCATCAGCCGATCACTCATCGTGTCCACCTCTTCACATAGACGTGATACCCCTCTCGAATGCCTTGCATCTCATTTCAGATCAAAGTGAAAGTGCTTCTTACTCGAAAGGACGACAGCATCATGATAATGTTGATGGAAGGAGAGTTCGGATTGTTCACCCGTACCCTTATACATTTGCTACTTTTGCAAAAGCAAGGTGGATTGGACGGACTGTATTGGATGTTTATGTATCTGAATTTGGTGAGTTCCTCATGGTGTTCAACTTGATGATGACACCATAATCTGTGTGTACAATGTATCTCAATGTCTTGAACTTGTGTTGTTGAAATCAATACATATACCGAATGAAATATCATGTTGATGTAGGTAGCTATCCTACAAGCTATTATGAATCTGCAATTTCATCAGGAAGGATACTGATATCAGGCAAACAAGTGACTTGCCAATACAAGATTCAGAGAGGAGATGAATTGACACACACTGTGCATCGCCATGAGCCTGCTGTCGCATTATCAGATTATTCGACAAAGATGGATGCAGCATTGAACGAACCGCCCCCAATCGACATAATACACGAAGATGAATCACTATTGGTAGTTGACAAACCATCCACATTACCAATGCATCCTTGCGGAGCCTATCATTACAATTCACTCTTCGAGATATTGTCTCATTGGAAACCGACATGTTATGGACCGGGTAAATTATATACCGTTTACAGATTGGATCGATTAACGTCGGGTGTAGTAGTGCTGGCCAAGAATGCGTCAATGGCTGCATCTTTGAGCAAATGTATTGCGGAGAGGAAGAGTTGTGAGAAAGTCTACGTGGCTAGAGTGAAGGGGCATTTTCCTTTGAATCTTTTGAGTAGCACCGGTAGAGAGGATGCGAGAGGTTGGGAGTTTCAGTACGATGTGACTGATACCGATAGTAATATTTCACCTCCATGTGAACACGGTGAATGCTCAAACAATAGCATGAAGCATTGGAGGGGTGGTGTTAGCATTCCGTTGGAAAGTAGCCATTCAAATGATGGCAATGATCATTCTGAATCATCATGCGCTGTATTGGGTTATTGGTTTACTGACGAGACAGGCTGTGTTGCAACGTCGATTTCGTTGCACAATTGGAGTGGTGAGCATTCACGGACATCTAGTGATATCCTCGATGTGGCTACATACAACGATTGCGGGTCAGGCAATAATAGACAAGATACACAGATTCATTGGCTTCACTTTGCATGTCCATGTCGAATCTCGTGTCACAAAGATGGCATTTGCGAAGCTGGCGATTTCTCTAATTTGACTGACGAAAAGGAGAGAAGAGGTATCAAGCCCGCTCAGACATCGTTCACTCTCTTGACCTATGATGCCGAATCAAACACGTCGGTGGTACTTGCAAAACCAGTCACGGGTAGAACACACCAAATTCGCCTTCATCTACAGCAACTTGGACATCCAATTGCCAATGATCATTGTTATGGTGGTGAATTATTGCCGAGAGGTGACAAAGAAAGCAATAATGCATACGAAAAGGCACAGCAATGGTTGAATCAGTTAGACAATACAGATTCAAGTACTTCGTCGTATTCTATACTCTCAAATGTACCTGCAACGGATGCAGAAGTCCAAAATACAAGCCTGCACAGAGAGAAGGATGATGATGAATCTACGCTAGACTTTATTGAAAAGACTTGTGTCTGGTGCGCTAGATGTAGAGGACCAAAAGCTGGAGCTGATACCAAAAATGAACTCCATGAAAAGGTACTAAACAGAACACTCATGGAGTATTTTGTAAAAAGTCAGGGCATATGGCTGCATGCATTACAGTACAGTTTAAAGTTGAATGATTCAAATGCAAGAGACAACAAACTATGTTATCGAACGAAGCTTCCAATTTGGGCGTGCTTCTCAAAAGATTGAAAGTATGCAGTACTATGATGCACCAAGATTGTTTATTGTGAAGTATCACCAATAATATTGAAAAGACAACATAATTATGTTTATGGCCAAGAGATCAATATTCGAGCGTATTATTTCCAATGGTATGTCATTTTGTTCATTGTCAAACAAATATATAAGAGATATATATGAAAGCTGCTAGGAATCTGCCATTTCATCAGAAACCCAGGAAGGATACGATACTAACGCAAGGCATACAATTAACACACACTGTGCATTGTCACAAATGCTATTCTTGAAAATATATTGATTTAGCTTATGTATTACAATATTGTCTCAAATGTGGCAAGTCCGCTCCCCTAGATACGTAAAGATGATAATATGCCATTTAACAAATCATGTCCAATTTCAGATGATCCATCTTTAACATAAACAATGTTGTTACCCGCGGAAGCAATAGATGTAATGCGACCATCATCGTTACGTGCATTCGGAGAGAAGTAGAAAAACACTGGCTCCAGAGGGTCTGATATATCGAACACGACATATGCAGAGTTTAGTCCATTATTGGTGACACCTCCCACAATTAAAATCTTCCTACGCGGATTCACTGATACAGTCAATGCTTCGAATCCAGTCGGTAATTCACTAACTGTCCTTGTACTATCAGTATCCACATTCTGTACCGTTAATGGGTTGTTTGCAACATAGAGGTATGATTCTCCATTTTGGGTGTACACAGAACTGGTACATGGAAAGTTTGCAGGACCGATCGCATAGTTAAAGCCGACCATTTGCAGAAGTGGCAACAGCTACTCCATCGGTTGTGATGACAATGTTTCTTGCATTGGTGTATTGAGCTGCTGAGCTGATGGCAGCGATGAATAGAACTAGTGGGTGAAATACTTGTTGAACATGATTTTAGCAAATTTTATGATGGATCATTGCTTCTGCTTCATAAGTCCATTACGCGATTAGTAACAGTACCTACAACCCTCAACACACTGTCTTGCTTGAGGATTATTTTTCGCATCTTGTGTGTGATTCCCATTAGAGAAATTTACTCGTGTATTTTAGAATCTTGTTAGAATGCCGACACCCCTCCGGAAGATTTTTTTTATGGCAAATGCAAAC
>JALLPH010001230.1:0-11836 GCA_036939855.1 Cyclotella choctawhatcheeana
TGTGTGATTGAGTGGCTGTTGTGTTGCGTAACATGCATTCAACGTAGCGAATTGTGCATGGTTTCATTGGAATCATCAGCCATCGTCACCATAGAACCGCCCTATGACTGTCACCAATGACGTGGCAATAGGTCACCTACTGTCATCTAGCGGTTGCACTAGGACAGGGGGAAAATGACTACGGGGGAAATGTACTCCCAAAACCGGCGATTTCGGGGGGGGGTCCTTGATAAACTGTATGTCCAAAAGCTTCTAAAAGTGACACTCCTACACAATTACTTACAAGGCTGTAAAACGAATTCCTGTGTAGACATAGCTAGTACCATACTTATCTCTATCAAAGAGCCAACCCCTTCTCTTTTTCGCCAAAAACGACTCCCTCAGCAACCCTCATTAAAAAATAATAGCGTCCATCCGCGCCCCCACGCCACGCCTACAACCACACTCAAAAACAGTTGAGATACCTTGAGATACTCCATCTATTTGCTTCACCGCCTTCTCTTCTCTAAAATCCTCCAATGCCTCCACAAACGGATAAAAACTATAAACAACACATAGATAATACTGACAAAAATTAAGACCATGGCAGTAACACGCCAATCCATCAAAGGCAATGAAAGCATCTCTGGCGTTTCCTCACGCGTTCTACATGTGCTTGATAGCTTTGTTGACAGCCCCGCCCCAGGTTCTAATGCTAATGCATTGACGTTTGATGAACTGAAGAGGATCGAGAAAGGACGGAGGGCCATTTTGTTGAGGGTGAGTTATTAAAGTATTCGTATGACATATACATGTAACCCATTTCACATTTCAATGTAAATTATTCAAGGCTGAACTTCCGTACTGGCGCATCCTTCTCTTCTGGTCTGGGACATGCCTCAAAGAAATCGCCACAGGTAAATTCACGGAACCCTAATTTCTCATGGTCAGACAATCTGCAATCTGCTCAATAACTAATCTCTGTAAACCACCTGAACCTTATGACACAGACTACCTCGTCTGGATCACGATGTTCATATACATTGGCATCCGCATCTACGCCAATCTTACTGAAACCGTTCCCATCGTCGTGGACTTGTGGGCAGGTGCCAACATTGGCATTTTGGGAGGATTCCTGAGTTTCTTCTTGGTTCTCTTTGTGAACCAAACAAATGGTCGGTTTTTGGAGATGTACGGCTTCAATAAGGCTTGTTCTGGAAGAATTCAGGATGTAGCTGGATTGGCCAAGACGCAGTTGCCGGCAGACTTGGCCGATCGTTTGGTTCGGTGAGTGCACTTGCAACTTTCGAAGTAAGATCTAGACCGATGCATCTCATCATGCATTATGTGTTTATCGCCAGCCATTTTAATGCTGCCCAGGTTGCAGGGTATGTCGGGTTGAATGCGATTGGACAAGGAAGTCCATATAGTAAGGCTCATTTCTTTGATCATTACAACAGAAAGTTCAAATTGTTGACCGACGAAGAGATGCGATTGTTGGATCATCACGACATGGATAACTCAGGTCTATGCATGAAAGATTTGGTGACTTGGTGCCAAGATGATGTGTCTCAAGCCCGCCGTGCAGGCCATCTAGATATGATTCAAGAACAGTTCATGATGGATCGGATCTTGGCCTTTAGGGCAGCCATGGATGGAATGTATGATTATACCGATCAACCACCCCACTTTTTTTACATTCACTTCATTGTATTGCTGAGTTCCATTTACCTTCCTCTCTTCGCAATCGATTCCGCTTACGCCGGTGGATGGGGTGAGGAAACCTATTTGGGATTGGATGTGATGAACGGCCTTATCGTACTATTGCAATGCATTTTCGTGGTGGGATTGAGGTCTCTTGGCACAAAAATGATCGACCCTTACGGAGATGATCTTGAGGACTTGAGTGTCATTCTCTATGTGGAATCCACTTTGGAGATTTGCAGTACAATTATGAGTTCCAAAAGTCGAATGAATACAGTGGTGAAAATTGCTGAAGAGGATCCCCAGATATTCAATACAAAAAGTGTTGATGACATTTAGTGAGGAAAAATATAAAACCCGTGGAGATTTAGGATGTAGGTGGATAATTCTAGTTAATTTTTGTTAAACAAGGACAAACCCAAAGCAGTCATGCCCATAATCCACCCCTGCAGTTGTAACTTCTTGTCAGAGGCATACTTGGTTTGGTCTATTCCTTTTTCACTGTTTCCCAGAATACCCAAGAATACCATGTGTTTCCAAGCGAACATATTTATTTAACACCAATTTTGGACCAATTTGTGGAAGATAACAAGGACTTGAACTTTCACACTCATCTAGCAACTTGTTCTTTGGCAAACTGTCAACGACTTCGAAGTTTGGGATTGTATCAACACTGATTGTTATGCCATATCCTCTAAAACACTAAGATACACATGAGACTAACATTACATGATATTGATATTAAATAAACCTCAAGCAAACCCAAGTTCAAAAACAGCATAATCATGAATCAGAAGATAATCACAAATTCATCCCTTGACAAAATGCCATCAGATCTGAAGAAGCAAGCAAGGAGATACATTAGTATTTTCGAGCATGTATAGGAAAACGGTTTTACGGTATATTTACTTACGGAATCCGACTGTAAATTGGGTGATTGGACCTCATCATCTTCAAAGAGAAGATAAAACACAAACGAATATGGTCAAAAGACAGGTCTGCTTAGAAATTAAAACATAAGTCATCAAGACGTCCCTCATCACCAAGAAACCAGAACGGTCCTCGCCTTGAAAGCGACAGTGTGGCTTGAGATGGATTTTTCGTCATCGCAGATTATTTGAGCAAGTCAAATCATTTTCGTGTGATTAAACGCCTGTTTAGCCTACCTCATTTCCATTTCGACAATAATACACATCATTGCACCATCACTTTTAATCAGGTGGATGCTGGATGCGGATGGGGGTGTTGATGGTTCATAGATGACTTTGATTGCTGAGCTGACGCTGGCGGTCCTGTTTTTGTAGCGGGCTGCTCGGTGAAGGGTTTTTGTACAGATGATGGCTAGGTTGACTTTGTGGTTTGTCGTCTCGGTGGTTGATTATTGTTGGTTGTGGTTAAAAGTTGTGGTGTGGGTCGCCCTCCGCCAGCCTCCGCCCTCCGCCCTCCGCCCTCCCGAATTCCCGAATTCCCGATAGCCTAGTACCTCCACCATGACCCCACCTGAACAACAAAGCAGTAGGTCCAGCAGCGGCGGCATCTCTATGAAACCATCCGTGAGATATGGCAGTGTCGCCCAAGATGATTACCCCGACGGATTTGCCACCAGCACAATGAGTCACTCTACGCTCAAATCCTTTACGTCTCTCCGAGACGAATCAAGTAAAATCAAATTCCTCGACAGCACTCGGACCCATCATCATCCTCATGCAAAATTTATTATAAATCACGAACCAGATAAAAATGAGCCATATTCGTCTCTCATGTCATCCCACGTTGATCATGACATTGAAGAACCAATCCAAGAAGACGAAGCAGAAGATTCGAAAATATTCTTATCTCACTCCAGACTTCGTAAACTTGCACTCGATCTATCTCTTTGGATCAACATATTCATATTGTTAACCAAGGCCATAGCTTACACGGAGACACTTTCTCTCTCTGTTCTTGCTGCATTGGTAGACTCTATTCTCGACGTGGTATCTCAGTGGATTCTAGCATACACAGAACGTCGATCTTCAAAAACTCGTTCTAGCGCACATTATCCTGCAGGAGCAGCTAGGTTAGAACCCTTAGGTGTATTAAGTTGCGCAGCACTAATGGGATTTGCTAGTTTCGGTGTATTGAAAGACTCTTTTGAGACTCTGTACGAAGGTGTGTGGACAACCAGGGGGGCGAGTGCCGAATCAAGTTTCATACAAGACGAGAATTGGAGCTCTTTTTGGAGCATGTTCTCTGTTGTGTTTGTCAAGCTTGCTTTATATGCACTATGTATGAAGGTTGGGCATGTAAGATCGCAAGAAAATGATGGAGAAGACAAGTTTTACGTTGATTCTACGCTAGAGGCAGTTGCGCAAGATCACTTCAATGATTGTCTTAGCAATGCGGTGGCTGCTGTGGCTTTGGTTCTCGCACTTTCTAATGAGAGGCTGTGGATTGTTGACCCTATTGGTGCCATCATTATTTCGGTCTACATTATCAATTCTTGGTACGAAACAGGGAAAGAGCAGATAGAACAACTTACGGGCAAGGCTGCACCTACTGAGTTCATTGAGGAGTTGTATGAAGTGGCAAACAATTTTGACTCCAAGGTAATTTTGTGTGAATAATTTGCACTTTGGCCTTGTCATTGTTTTTAAAAGTCTGACTGCTTAACTCTTCACTTAAGATGGAAGTTGATGTCGTCAGAGCCTATCATTTTGGCCCGAAATTTTTAGTTGAATTGGAGGTAGTGTTGCCTCGTGATACATTGCTCTTTGAAAGTCATGATTTGGGAATGGAGGTAAGTGTAGTTTTCCCTTATTATTTCCCTAAAAAGTACTTGTGCATAGATCTTATAACCAAACTAATGCATCTGATGCAACACCAAACTACTTTCTAGCTGCAGTATGAAATTGAAAGTCGAGAGGAAGTAGAGAGATGTTTCGTACACATTGACTACGAGACCAGACCATATGATGAGCATGTTGTAAGCAAAGTGCCTGAGTTGAGAGAAAGATATCGTTCATACAACAGGAGTTACAGTGGAGTCAGTTCAATTTAGATCTGAAAATATTATGGGATGGGTATGCATGGTACTTTATTTACCTAAACATAGATGATATTTACGTAGAAGTTACTAGGTACCTTGACTTTTAGCTTATTAGACACAATTTTAGACGAAAATGGATCTTCGCTCAGAAAACTCACAGCGAAATGGAAAATGACCGACAATGACCCCCCCCCCGGCTGGATGGAGGGAATCTGAGGGAATATCTCCAACGGCCACCATCCACTCAAAAAGATGGCCTTTTTTGTGGTGGAGGAATTATCTAGAGGATAGGATTATGGATTATTACACACGAGAACAACTAATCACCACGAAACCATAACGCGACGCCATTCTCACAGAAGTGGAAGGTGTTTTTGGAGTTAGGGAGATCGAAGGTAGTGATCTATAATTTCTATCATGAAGAAAGGCAGAGCGCATAAACCCATTTCTTTGATGAGCAGCCGAGTGCTGCAAGTAGTACCCAATCTTGGTCTATCCGCCTCTGAAGACACTTTATCTCCGGGTGCTGGCACTCAATACGCAAAATCAGAAGGCGTAGATGTGTCTTCGACGAAAGTTTTTGAGGACGCAATGACAGAAGATGATGGTGCACCAACGATGTCAGATTTGAAAACCATCGAGAGTCATCGTCGGTCTCTACTTTTGAGAGTGAGTTATTCGATTTTCAGTCAATCTTGATTATAATATTGTGTCTAATAAGATCGATGCAACCATAACATCGTAGACTGAATTCCCCGTCTGGAGGATCATCCTATGCTGGAGTGGAACGTGCTTAAGCCAAATTGCAGCAGACACTCTCATTTGGGTCAGGTATGTTGTGTATATCAGTCAAGTCATTTTGACTAAATATTCCATGCTTATAACGACACATACAGCTTGTGTGCCTACATTGCTATTCGGATATATGCCAATGCCATCAACTATGTGCCAGACTCTGCTGCGGCTCTCAGCGGAAGCAACAACATTGATATACTTGGTGGTTTCCTGTCCTTCTTCCTCGTGTTGTTTGTCAATCAAACGAATGGTAGATTTTTGGACATGTATGGTTTCTCGAAAGCTTGTTCAGGACGGATTCAGGATCTGACGGGTCTAGCAAAATCACACCTACCTTCAGCACTAGCTGAACGATTAGTTCGGTGAGTGCAACCGTATGTATCTATAATCATTTTTTATACAACGTCTAATGCGACTTCTCTTCAGCCATCTCAACGCCGCACATATTGTTGGATACGTTGGATTGAATTCCATTGGCCATGGCTCACCTTATAGTAAAAGAAATTTCTTTGACCATTACAACAGTCAGTACAATTTACTGACGCCAGACGAAATGAACATTCTGTCACACAATGATATGGAAAAGTCGGGACTTTGTTTCAAAGAGCTTGTAACTTGGTGTCAACTCGATGTAGCAAAGGCACATAAGGATGGCCACATTGATCAATACATGACAATCGAAATGAACCAGCGCATATTACAATTTCGTGCATCTATGGATGGTATTTATGATTATACCGATCAACCACCACATTTTTTCTACATCCACTTTCTGGTTTTGCTATCAGCCATCTATTTACCACTGTTTGCAATCGATACTGCGATGGATACTGGGTGAGAAATCTTGTGTGTCATATTAGAATTCTTCTACTCCAACATGACCGACAGAATCCAAATTTTTCGCAATAACAGATGGGGTGACGAGAAATATATTGGTGTAGATATTATGAACTTTGTTATAGTATTTCTGCAGTGCATTTTTGTGGTTGGTCTCCGAGCCCTTGGAGTTCATATGATTGACCCCTATGGTGACGATTTGGAAGATTTGAGTGTAATTAGTTACGTCGAAGGGACGCTAGAAATTTGTGGCATCATGTTGAAATCAAACCAGCCTGAAAACTGATTGCTGATATAAACTGAAAATGTGAGTGTGTAAAGGAAGACTAAATGAAGTACAAACTGTAGATACTCAAGCTTAACTGCGCGGTTAAAAATGATTGAAGGATCGATCATGTATGCTGAAAATTTCAAGTACCTGCAAGTACCTGCTAGAAAATTCACTAATATGGAAGTAGATACTATCAAAATTTGCTTAGGAGCAAAAGAAATATTAGTATCTAACAACGTGGTGATGAATGTGTGGTAGTTTGTCATTCTGCTGAGAGTAAGACTATGATTTTTGTGTCTCTATTGATCCAGATTGGCATTATCTAAATATCTGTCATCAATAATTTCAACTCATTTTCAGAGTTTGAGACAGTGATGTGCAATCAATGTGTGATTTTGTGACTAGATATCTCAAAACAACTGTATCTAAGCTTGTAGTGATGGGTCGTTTTTCATCATTCAAAGCATGTATCTAGTATTTGTCAATAGACTTCCAAGTAACAATGGCCTATTTTTGAATTGTACCAGATCTGTTTTATGGTATCTTTTTGCCATTTATTGGCTTGGCAATTTGTCCTGCTGAGCATGTTCCTCTGAGTCATGACTCATTAAGTCACTCGGAGTCACTTGATGTGTGAAAGACTCCAACTTTAGACCCAGAGCTGGTTTAATGTGTGCGCCTTAGTTATCCCTAAAGAGTTTTCATGTTAAATAGTTATGTTTGAGATGATGTAAGATGTCTTGCATAATACACAATAGTTGAATTACCGAGGACACGGCCATCATTAAGGAGAACAGAGCGGAGATTGATTTTGATTTTTGGCAAAAAGGGCAGTTGAGGATGAGGAAAATGAGGGCGAAGCACAGAGTGAGTTGGTACATTGCACGTAAGAGCAAGAAGTGAAGGGTCCATGAATGGACGTTTAAGCTCGTAACCTATTGAGAAAACACCTGCGAGTCACATATGTATTGAAAGCGATATAGAAATGAAATAAAAAGGCGTTAGAGCAATGACTAAAAGTACTAACCAAGAAAGGCATGTGTCGAAGGGCACATCCACCAAGAAAAAGACGGAGTGAAAAAGAATTCAGCAGCAATGAACAGGATCTGTGTTGGGTGTTCTTCGCCTCCATGATAGCCTACACCTGTATTGATACATATTATATTCTTCTCCACTTGATCGGTTGAGAATTCACAGGTGCATAATCTGGCTCCAAACTTCCTACTTCCTACTTCCTACGTCTATGACTCATCCGTTTTCTTAGTTGAAACCCAGAGGATAGCTATAGCTACTCAAGACTGCCTTTGCAAAGGACTTAGCACGCTTCAGCTCATTGGTGTACAGTTCATCCCATTCTTTGTAACACTGCAAATGGGAGTCTACTTGCATAAAGTACGTTTCACCTCCCCATAACTTCGACATATAATAACACGCCATTGCTGGACCCAAACTGACATTTTCATGTAGATATAAAACTCGGACATGTCCATGCTCACAATACTTGGTATGCTGGGGACTATTGCAAAACTCTTTCATGCCATTTTAATCTGGTTCTGGTGGGGCGTCACTAACTTTTGTTTGGTTGTGCCCATTGGGGTCTTTCCCAACTACCTGTGCCCCCGTTTGACATAGATATTTACATAGTTAAGATGACAAATTGCTCAATAAAGACCGCAAAATCAGTGAAGGATGATCTGAAATCTTCTGAACTTGAGCTTTCAGAATCTAAATTGAAAGGTTTTGCAAGGTTGAGATTTCAATTAATCATCGTCCACAACCAATGCCACACCCCTACTTTTGAGTAGTGGATGGTGACGATTTCCGCTCCAGTACTCCCCTACGTTTCATACCAAGATGGAGAAGAAGTATGTTTGGATTTTGGATTGATTCAAGAATTTCAAAGCATCTCAACCCTTCCAAAATCCCTTCATAAGTATAATGAATGGTTGGAGAAGGTTGAGTTGAGATTGGTGTGTGGGCTCTCAAATGGTAACCACTTCGTGTTTTCCAGTCCTTGCAGATGGGATCAAAGTTGTCTCGCATGTAATCCACTTTTCGCACAATGATTGAGTGAGTTTGGACTGATTTGGGCAACTCACAGCATCCAAAAGAGTCTCGGGGTCGGGGCAACGTCAACAGGGTAAATTTTTTTAATTTTGGCAGGACAGCTATAAAATTGGACCTTATTATCACACTCACCGATCAACCAGAAACATTTACAATCATCATGGAAGACTCTTGTGCTTGGAACTGATTGAGAGGGGGTTGTTTCAACAAATGTTGCCTATGATTAGAGAGATTGAAGGGTCACAGAAGCTATGAATGATTATTTTTCCTCAGAGATAAAATCGGCAACATGAACAATAATATGCTCACTAATCAACTAGAAACAGGCATAATCCATTCTCCATCATTATAATGGCGGGTTGTGGGATGCTGGGGAGTTGTGGTGGAGGCTGTATTTGATGTGTAACAGCCGCGGCCAGGATAGTATACAAATCGGAGATATTCATGTTCCGCCTTGTCAGTGATGGTGGGGTAAATGAGGCAGCAATGACACCTCCGGGTGAAGTGGCAAGTGGCATTGGCGTTTGGGGTAGATGTATCGCCTGCGGCAAGGGGGAGGTTGAAATCACGGGGGTAGTTGAGAAACAGGCATCAAAAGTGTAAACGATGATGGCATCATGGTGAATTCATACTATTTTGGGTTGGCTGGGGGTGAAGTCTAGTCCAAGTAGTGGTAAAATAAAGTACCAAAATGGGATCGTTATCCAATTACTTTAATTAGCAAGTGATCGGTCTATCGTAGGGACCGGACGATGGCAAATCGTTTCGACCTTGGTCTCGTCGGCGGTTTATGATAGCTTATTAGTGGATCGGTTGCGACTTCTCGCAACTTGCGCAGACACAGGGGACGTCAGACAAAAAGAACACTGCCCGCCTTTTTGCATACGTTCAGAGAAAAATATGACAATGACTTGTCACAAGAATAACGATTCCATTGTTCCAGCAAAAACAAAAATGAGTGCTGGTGTTGGGTATTTTTTGAAATGCAGAGGCCGGCGGCGCTCCCGCCGGCCCTGCATTTCAAAAAATAGGGGAAGAGAGTCTCTACTCGACCAAGTATTCTGAGACTGCTCTTCCCCTACAGTGAATGTCACGTACAGTGAACCTGTTTCGTAGGTTCAGGGGTCGACTGTACGCGACCACAAGTTTAGACTTACCCACCTTCTGTTTGAATTGATTCTCCATAGAACTCAATTCCGGCTCGCCTTCTGGATGTGAGACAGTCTCACGCCAGACTCGTTGGATTTCCTTAGAAGGTGGGTCTTCAGGGTGGAACTGAATATGATAGAAAAGTTGTCTCTCCGAAGAGGTTGACTTTCTATGCGGCAGTTCATTCCTGGGGGTAGAGCACCTCTTCAGGTACTCTGCTGCATTCTTCTCAGCCCTGGTGAAAATAGGTAGTAAATCATCCGGTTTATGTCCTCGTTGAGTCAAGCGTGATGCAAATTGCTTGATTTTTGCATCAGCGTCTGCTTTGTGGGTGCAGAGACGGCGGATCCGAAGTACTTGGCCCATGATTAGGCCATTGGTGACACCTTTTGGATGTGAAGAATGTGGTGGGATGTAGAGATAAAGATTCTGGGCTTTTTCAAAGAGGGTGGTTTCGATGCGACCATTTACAATGGAGATGGTAAGATCCATAAAATCAACGGTGGTTGCTAAGTCCGTGAAACTCCACTGTAGGCCGAACCAATTGTCCATTTCTTGTTGGAACTGTTTGAACTGTGCTTGGGCTACCTCTGGGTCCTCATCCATTAGCCAGATACCAATGCCGTCATCAATGAAGCGAAGGTAGAAGGGGATGGTGGAGCTCCACTTTGGGATTAGGATTTCTTCGTACAAAGCAAAGAATATTGTGGCCCATGCTGGTGCTGGTGGTGTGCCCATAGCAGTTCCAGAGGTTTGGTGCCAGAATGTGTCACCGAGCTTGAAGTAATTTGACTTAAAGACCAATTCTAAGGCTTCAATGAGGACTTCCACATCCACATGCTTAATAGTGTCTTCGATTTCGCGGAGATACTTGGAGATTTCACGTAGTGCATCCTCGGTTTTGATATTGGTATACATGGCCGTGGCATCACAGGTGAAGATCATTGCATTGGGAGGGAGGATCAGCTCATCTAACCGGCGCTTCAACTCAAAAGAATCCTTGAAATAGGATTTCTGGCGTTGTGCTATTGGTATTAGCATCTCGTTAATCCATTTACCAAGCCCATGGGGTAGACTGGTAACATCAGAGCAGACTGGTCTCGTCGGCCAGGCGTTATCTTTCTTGCCCTTGTGGATCTTGTAAAGGATGTAGAATTGGCCAAATGGATTCGAGGAGTTCTCAGTCATATGGTTGAGAATGAAGCCTGCAGCATGACCGCCAATTTTCTTACGATGGCGTCGCACCCAGATTTCAATACTTTCTGACAGTGCTTTGGCTGCGGTATTGGCTTCTTCCTCTGTGAGTTGTTTGTAGCAGTCTTTGTTGCAGAGATGCTTAAGGCAATCTTCGACATACTGAGAGTATGTGACTGCACAAGGGCCGAGGCCTTTATCAGTCTCGGGGAACAGGAGTTCGGGGTGGTTGAGTAGCAGGTCCATCATCTCTTGTTGATATGGCAGTAGGTTTGATTTAGCTCTGCGTTGCTTGAAGAGCTTCTGGACTTGACGCTTGAATTTTCCAATGCGACGGGCTGCCCAACTAGGTACATCGAGATCAGTAGGGGTCCATTTACTCTTAACATAGAGTTTAGACCTGTTATCTCTATCATTATCAGTGCCAGTCCAGATGTTAAGGTCATCATCACAGTCTGAGGCAAAATACACTGACAGATAGAAGTCTCGTTGGATTCGCTGGAAATTCTTCTCAAGGGAGCCAGTTGTTGTTTCAGGGGTGACAATGAATTTAGAGCCAAGACCAAGTAAAGACTTGGCTTCTGGTGGGGCTATTTGATGCTCGGTGAGGTCGTGGAAGGCCATGTTGGACGGCATTGACGGAGGTAGAGGTGTTTTATTTTTGACAAGTAGACATGCATTATGAAATGAACTGAAGTTGGGATTTGGAACAAAGCCAAATCTTTGCTGTACATGGGATGAGACACGAGCTAAGTGGTGCCTTTCTTTTTCTTCTTCTGTTTTTTCGTAAAGCGAATTCTTTCTGCATCGCT
>JALLPH010001231.1:0-11368 GCA_036939855.1 Cyclotella choctawhatcheeana
GCACCAATGCCAGCATACCACAGCAGCTTGACTGTTCCAATGTCTCATCATTAGTCACTATGCTTGCCACTTGTTGGCTGTTGCCATATTGGTGCTATTTGAAAAGTTAACTTTCTTAATTAGCAAGATATGAAATAACTGCCAGCACTCACTATTTTCTCTGTAGGTCGGTTAATATTGGCTGCAAAGTAATGAAGGGGATGTCCAATGCGTGATTCTGTATAGAGGCGGAGATGGGACATGTCATTTGGGGCGGGACACCCTACAAGTTTGCCACTGGATATTGGAAACATTTCCATGGAGATAAACTATTCTAAGCTAATTACTATCTCTTTCCTCTTCCCAGCACATGGGCTGATCAACAACTTGGACTCAGCCTTATTACTAATATTTCCAATCAGATATTTTCTTCCTCCAAAACATCAAACACACATCAATATCAACTTCTTCATGCGTGCGTAACTCCTCCCCCCAACTATCACGACCATGACGGCTTCTCTTAATTTGATTATGATTATGAAGACGAATGGAAATATCACGGCGGCGAATTACAGGAGAAGCATGGTGAGACAACGAATACCACACCACGGCATCGACACATTAGATCAGATGGATGTTAGTGGATTGTGAATTTCACATCCCGCCTCAAGCACATCATTTTTTGTGACTACTTGCTTTTCTTGAAGCTACCTATCATCTAGGTAGCCAATAAAAATACGTAGTTAAGGTAGGTACCCCATCACTCATATCTCATATCTTCCATCTTCGTCCTTCGTCCGTCGACAGTGAACCATGGCCGGCGGCCGCCCTCAATAGTCACCCCACATCACCCCATCAATCATAATCATTAGTTATCGCCTATACGTCTTGATCACTGTCGATTTATCACCCTAAAAGCACGAATATCATGGTAGAATCCAAACCCACGACAACCTCCTCCTCCCACAAAACCCTCAAATCATGCCAACTCGCCGCCGTAACCAACATGCTCACATTCACCCCCACGTCATCCTCCCAAAATAACAGCAACACCCCCCCGTGGAAGATCCTAATCTACGACACCCACACTCGCTCCATCATCTCTCCCCTCCTCTCGGTCTCCGCCCTCCGATCTCTCGGGGTAACCCTCCATCTCATGCTCGATTCCGACCGCGAGGCCATACCGGACGTACCCGCCATTTACTTCGTTTCCCCCACCAAGGAGAATCTAGACCGCATAGCACGAGATTGCTCTCGTAAATTGTATCAGTGTGCGAGATTAAACACCTGCGGACGAATGGAACGACGTCAAATGGAGGAATTTGCGAGTGTCGTCGTCAGCACCAACGGGATTGGTCAGATCGAATCGCTGCGTGATAATTACGTGGACTTTATATCGTTGGAAGAACGATTGTTCCATTTGGGCATGAAGGAGAGTTACGTCACGTACAATCATCACGGGACCGATGAATCCACCATGACAATGGCCATGGATGCCATATGCACCGGATTATTTTCCATGATTCTGACCTTGGGCGTGATGCCCATTATCCGATGCGAACGGGGCGGAGCTCCCGAAATGGTGGGTCGGAAATTATGTAAATTGTTGGAGGAACATTCGGCGCTGCAGGGGAAATCGTCGCATAACAGGCCCGTGTTGGTGATAATGGACAGGAATTTGGATTTGATCACGCCGTTGCAGCATGTGTCGACGTATCAGGCTCTCGTGGATGATGTTTTGGATCATACATCGAACCGTGTCGAGTTTGATGTACAATCCGATGCGAACAAGTCGATGAGGGGTGGAGGGAAGAAGGTTACCCCCGTTAGAAAAAAGTTGGACATTGATCCGGATTTGGATCCCTTTTATACCAGTCAAAAATTCAACCCATTCCCAGAGGCGATTGAAAGTAATGGATCCGAGTTACAAGATGTCACGGAACGTGAGAAACAGATCCGTTCCAAGGCATCCGAGGATGGCAGTAGTAATGTTTCGCATTTGGATAATAATGCACCCTCCTCGGATTTGGCAACGGCGGTGGAATCTCTCCCGTTATTGCTCGAGCGGAAGAAGAAACTGGAGGTTCACACGTCTATATTACAAGCTGTTATGAATGAAGTAGCCTCTCGCGACATTCCTCAATTTTATGAATTGGAAACGTCTCTTGCCACCGGATCATACAAATCAGATTTAGCCAAGGCCAAACAAGATGTATTGGAATTGACCACGGACCCGAGCAAAGGCAATGTAGATGATAAAGTGCGTTTAGTCATGGTCTACATGCTATCGCCTTCCGTGACAAATACAGACGTCGACGAAGTATTGAATCAAATGAAGGAAGCACTTGAAACGAAAGGCTCTGCTCCTTCGACAGAAGAATCAACTAGAGGAATCCTCACAAAACAAGATCGTTTACGCCTCGACAACGGCATCCGAGCTATTGAATATCTCAAGAAGATTCGTTCGATGCGAATGATACCCATGGTTATTCAAGCGGAAGAATCCTCCTCGAGAAGCGGTCCCGCCTCATCCGATATGCTAACCAGCTTCATGGCACGCGCTACCAATCAAGCCACTGGTTTACTAGCCAAGGCCACAGATCGCCTGGGGACGATGATGATGGGTAAAATACATAAACACAGGGCTACCATTGTAGTAGAGAATATTTGCGAAATGAGACCCAATACGGAAGATGACGAATACCTCTACCTTGATCCACATGTTCGGGGTGATATTGATATGGCATCCTTACGGAATAATGTAACAAGAGCTCCAGTCAGAGAAGTGATTGCATTCATGATAGGTGGTGGATGTTATGGAGAGTATCAGAATTTACAAATGGTGGGTAGAAATGTAACGTATGGGACAACGGAGATGGTGGATCCTGGTACCTTTTTGAACTATTTGGGGAAATTAGTGTAGGAGTGCATCAGTCAGAAGACGTTTTAATGTAACAAGTATGACACATACGGTGTGAAGGCTATGATATTCGAAGAGAGAGGGCGCCTCAGAGCAATAGTTACTGTGGAAAAATTTCAGATTAGCTGTGAAATTTTAGAGAATGACTTTCATTACTCTGGGGTATTTGAGTGTCAAAACTTGCAGGTGAAGGTAGTGGTTAAAAAATAATGATGCACCCTCATGAAATCCACAACCAATCCAAACTTCAGGCAGCCTTAACGCAATATACTACGAACAAACTATCATTACACGATAACTATGTTACTTTCTATATGATTGTTTTGCTTTCGATTACCAAGATGGATCAAACATATTGGCAAGGGATTAAACATTTCCCGTTATTATTTTTTGTGATAGATTGAATCAAGTACTTCTTTTGCTTGAACACTGCGACGATGTGCTTCCAGAGCTTTCTCTTTGTAGGCCGATGAACGTCTTTTTTCTTTGGCAAATTGCTCTTTCAACTGAACATGTTTCATTATTTATCAAGAAGAGCCACAGGTGAACATATGTTATTGTGTCGACAGTAATTTACACTGTGGTAGCGCTGACTCACCTCATTGACCTCTGTATGAGCTTGGGTTGCAGCTCGTTCCATTTCATTCGTCTGGTTTGCCAATGCTTCAAACTCGCGCTTCAAAGACTCGTTCTCACGCTTCGTATCCTCAATCATTGAAGATAGCTTTTGGTTTTCATCTTTTAGCAGCTTACAATTTTGTTCACTCTTCTTGAGTGAAGCGCTGTTGCACATTAGAGTTTTGCTAAGCTCTGCTGATTTCTTTGTCTCGCCATCAATTACTTTACTGACTTCATTTGCCTCTATGGCCTTGAGACGTATCTCGTGATGAAGAGACTCAATAGCATGCTGCAATCGATGACATTCGGCGTCATGATCACGTGAATTTTGCAATTTTTCTTCTTGGAGGGACGTTAAAGCATGTTTCAGCCGAACAACTTCATCTTTAGCAACAATAAGCTCCTCGGTTGTGTTGTCTTGCTTTTCTAATTCTTCTGCAAGCTCGTTGATGCGCTGCTTTGCATGTTCTTGTACCTCGATACAGCGCTGTTCTAGCCTTTTTGCTTTCTCCTGCTCGTCAGTCAAGACAAGTCTGAGACCTGCAAGCTTGTCAGTCGATTCAGATATAGACAGCGCCAAGTCACTTCGAAGCATATTAATCTCTTTCTCGTAAGCCTCTTTCATTGTCTCTAGACGAGTCTGCAGTCGGTTGTTTTCTCCAGTTGCGTTAACAAGCTTTTCATTGAGTTCTTCCTTCTCCTGGGTAAAATCAGAGATGATTTTTTCGCTGGATGCAATTCGTCTTTGGAGAATCTGGCTACCCGATTCGAGCTTGGCACATTCTTGCATTGACTCCTAACTAGTTTGTTAGCAAAAATTAAGCAGTGTCAAGCAACACGATATCTGTAGACTCACACTGATTTCAGACTGATGAAATGAAATCAAAGAATCTTTTGCCAGTATTGCTTCATCTCTCTCCTTCTCCACTGCTTTTATCTGATCCTGTAAGTTCGATAACGCCAAATCTCTCTCGCTGACCTGGCGCTTTAGGTCACGCACCAATGTCTCTGAATCATTTGTATTGACTTGTCTGCGCTCCACAACGTGATGCACAAATGATTCCTGGAGAGATTCAATTGTCTACGTGAAACCAAAGAGTAGTTAATATTAGTTTGCAAATAGTGAAGAGACTGGGCAGCAGCCATCGTATTTACCTTCTGCAGCGCATCCCTAGCTTCTCTCTCATTCTCAATTTGTTTTAAAGACTCATCACTCTTTGCTTTTTGCTCCTCATAAGATTGACGTGTATTATAATATGACTCTCTCCACTTATTCACCTCATCCTCCAAACAGTTAAGTTTGGAGTTATACTCATGTTCAATGCGCTTTATTACATCTGACTTATAAGATTCAGGTAAGGCCTTATCAGCAAGAGAAGCATATTTTCGCTCCAGGGCATCAATCTCAGATTTTCTCTCCTCCAGCCGATTCTTCCACTGATTTTCTTCATGTTGAAGCTCCTGTTCTCTTTTCTCTACAACTGCCAACTCTCTCCTCCATGACTCTCGCGTTTGTATTTGTCTCTCCTGGCTTTTCAAAGAAAATTCTCTTGCATCCTTCAGCTCGCGGGATAGCGAAGCGTTTTCTTCCTTGAGACTATTCGCCAGGCTTATTGCCACTTGCAACTGTTCTTCTAAGTTTAGGGTACTCTCTAGATCGGTCGCCGTGGTATCCTCTTCTATCATAGTGATTTGGTATGCCGCTTCTCCTGCAGCAAAAAATAATGAGATAGGACGAAAACCCAGTGAAAACCCAATTCTCACCCACACCCATGAACGTACCAGAATTAATGTTGCTTAGACCTCAATTACTTATCCGAACAACTCTTCATTTTCATCGACATCCAATCGTCTTAAATGGCTAATGTAGATAGCATCGGTGATCTAAAACCATTCAATAACAGTTTTGAGAGTTATTTGTAGGTATTGTAGGTAATCTCTGATGATAGGCATCTTTGTGGTTAAATATTCCAATAGCATCAAAGATCTGCTAAACGATGAAAAGCTCTCTTAAGGCCTGACCCGTCGCAGCCAATCTTCGATTGGTGCTGATATCTTCAGCGTTCTGGACAATAATCACCGTTTGCAATGTGCGTCTCCAACTAAGTATAATATTGTCTTTTAATCTTCAATATCTCATCAGTCAGATCCATTAGCATATTGTTCAGTAAAAAGGTTGCCTCGATCATTTCTTGGATTGATGCATCACGCCGACATTCCATCGTGTATTCTAATAGTCAAAAGTAGCTTTCTATAACCATCCCAATCAAAATACCTGCCATGATAAGCACCACTAAACAAACCAACGGCAGCACTGCTAGAGGCATTAAATAAACTGGCAATGCCCTAGGATCCGATGGCAGTCCCCAGTTATAAGCTTCCTTCGGGCGAAATTGACCGCTAAAGGTAGAATTTGTGGTTGCAGAGCTATGCGTTAGCTCAGACGCTTGGTCCACCATAGCATTGGACAACGATTGCCGTTGCAATTGCCTTGATTTATTCTGTCTGGAATTATTCTCATTATTCCCTACGCTCTGTTTTGACGTCTTTTGACTTGTCTTAACTTCGAACGGGATGGGTAAGTTTTTCGGCCACGAAACAACGGAAGGAGGGGCTGTTTCTGATTGCTCCGTCTCCATGGACGATGAAGACGGAGATGAAGATGATTTGGAAGATGAATGCTTAGATGATTGAGATTGTACTACACTAGACTTGTCTTTTGATTTGTTACTGCCCATTTCTATGTCCCCTATATTGTCAGATGCAACTTCAGTGCTTTCTTCTTCCGATTGAGATGGGTGCAATGTGCTTACTTGTGACGAGCTCCGCAGTGAAAGATGGTGGGAGCTCACGTATGAGCTGCTTAATTGAGATACGGATTCCGACGATATTTGATTTGAAGATGGAGTACTCTCTGTGGCTAATTTCAATTGGGGCTGCGCATTAGTATTTGATCGAACTGCATTCTCACACTGCCGCCGACGCAGACCTGGGACCTTCACCATTGTTGATGTTGCGATGTCGTTGGTGCGATAGGCTGTGGGGCTGCTGGGTGGTTATTAGGGTCGGTGGACTCTGGACTCCTCGTGAGCGTTGGGCGCTGGGCGTTGGGTTTGTCATTGAAGGGGGTCGCATAAGGTCGCGTAAGGTACCGGTCGCGTAATGGACACATTCACACTAAAAAAAAACGAAACGTGCCATAGTGGCACTAGCAACAAACACACACAAGATAGAGGAGCCCACACAAGACACAAGGTCAAAGGTCTCAGGTCTTTTGGCCAAATAAGGCGAGCTGCCAACCAAAAGTGCCAAGGCTTGGCTTGCCTCTTTTGTTGTTACTAATAGTCAGACCCTTCATACTATCCCACATCCCACTACACCAAGTATTGAGCCAGATCTTCAGCTCGAAAACATTTAGAGAGCCAATCAAGGCGGAAGGTGGCTACCTTACACTGGTATTCACTATTCTTCTTGATACTATTGTACACAACAAAGATTATCATTCAAAGTAACTTTCTATTACAATCCCAATCAAAACACCCGCCATGATAAGTACTACTAAGCAAACCAATGGCAACACTGCTAGAGGCATCAAATAAACTGGCAATGTCCTGGGATCAGACGGTAGTCCCCAATTAGTTTTCAACTTCAATTGATCATTTTCATCTCGTGTTTTTGTAGAGCACGTAGATGCGGAATTACGCGTTATTTCTGACACGCTGTCCAGTACAGCGTTTGACAGATGCTTGTTTGATCGGCTTGTTGCTGTTTTATACTTTCTAGAACCTTTTACGTGTGAACTTATTATCTCTGACTTAACGCAACGCGCTTTAACTTCGAAAGGAATCGGGTACTCTTTAGGCCACGACACAATCGAAGGATCCGTCGTTGATCCTGATTTTTCCGTAATCATAGGAGACGGATCTGATACATCAGACATACGACTAGGTTTGCTGCCCATTTCTAAATCGGCCGAAGTTGGTGGGCTTCCTTGATACTGTGTGCTCCTTTGCGAGGAGCTGCGTAACGAACTCTTTAGAGACACTAATTGAGATTGAGATCCCGACGATCGGTACTTTTTAATGGATAGACTCTCTTTTACTGATTTCGATGGTGCACTTGACCGAACTGTATTTCTGCTGCGTCGAGAAGAGGCGATGCTTCCATTACTGCTGTTTTCCTGTTGCCGTTGTCGTAAAACCTTTACCATTGTTGAGTTAGGCGAGACAGAGAAATGGGAAGTGGGAGGAAGTGGGACATGGGAGGGGGGCTGGGGCTGGGCGCTGATGGGCGGGAGGGGGGGGGCGCTTAAGAAAAAGGCGGGTAAAACGCCGGCAAGGCCCTGTACTGTGCGCGCTGCGCACAGGCGGGCACGCCGCAGAACGCACAATACACGCCGCAACGGAGTCATCATCTGGAAATATCTCTTTCATGTCTCATGTCCGTGAAGGAAAAGAATTTGCCCCTGTCTTCCATCCCTGTTGTCTTCACATCACTTATCTTGGCTTCTTTTAACCATGGGCAAAAAGGCATGCCTCAAGGTAGATATGGAATACGATTCATGGGCCGATGATGATCACGACGGATACGAAGATATCGACTTCGTAGAACATCAGATTGAGTATGATCAGGACGAGTTGGCAGAGAGTGTACTAATTAGAACAAAAGGTGTAAAGTCAACTCATATCACAGATGCTCCATCAATAGCACAGCAAACCTCCTTTGCAAAAGATGGCAGCAGTCAATCAGGGCAAATTTTAACGGTCATAACACCAAAGATGTCATCGCAACAAATATTATACATTCCCAATCCACATCGCCGACCTCTGTTCACAGACCACATAGCAGCATCGGATGGTCTACTGGTTCACGTGGTATCCTGTCTGGATTTAATAGATGTGCTTCATCTATCAATTACATCGAAGCAGCTCCGAGAAGCACTATCAAAAGATGGACTGTATTGCACTAATGCAAACCAAAATTATGTTGGGGATGGTATTCTGCTACCAAATCTCTACCCCGTAGCCCATCGGTTGTTGCCTCTTGATTTAGATAGAGGTCGTCCCTGTGGTATAGCCCAGCAATTTGCTTATGAGTGTATGAAATTTCATCAGTCAAGTGTAAAGGATGAACAATCAAGCTTCGAGCCGAAGAAGGTTCTAAGCATGAACTTGCCAGAACATACGATTGCAATGTCTTGCAGTCGAGTTCGCTGGGAGCAATCATCAGTTGGATTGGTGGGAAAGGGACGATCTGCACCTACTCAAACATTTGCTTGGCAATTTGGTATACGCCTATCATATGTCACAAACGAGTCAAACAAATGGTTAGTTAACGAACAATGAAACTTTGCCAAGTGCACAATAATTGTTTGCTGAACCTACCAATTTTCTTCATGAAATGCCAGTGCACTCATGACATTATGGGGGAAAGTAACAGCATACCAACAAATCCAACATGAGCGATATCTCCCTCCGAACACGAAGCATATCATTGACGCATCAATACACTCTAATTCTGGTGTCTGTGCAATATTAGCACAGCCTTTAGAAGATGACACACCATCTCACTACATTTTGTCACTGGTGTCTCTTCCTAATGCCCCGCCTGGTACAATGAGGCGGAAAGATAGCTCCAATGAATACAAACTGTTGTGGCAAAGACACATCTCATGGGATCTATTCTCTTCATCAGATACATATCCAATTGTATCATTTAGTACACAAGGTACTCACATTTTATTTGGCAGTACAGAGCGCTTTGGTGTTGTAGGCATTGAAAATGGATGTCGTATATTCCAGCCTATGACAAACTATTGTTCATCGATAAAGGCTTACCTTTTTCTTCATGAGTTTTTGTTTATTCTAGACAAAGACGGTAAACGTCTGCGGGTCTATGATGTATCAAACACGAATACTGCTACAGCCTTAGCCGAAGGAGACATACCATGGTCAATTACCTTATCAGAGAAGCACAAAAAATCAAGTGGACTAGTGAGGCTTCATCATTCACACGAACAACATCGGCAACAGCTGAGAGAGGAATATCAGCTTGCATTTTGTGGAGGCAAAATATGGATAACTGGTTTCTTTCACTTTGACTTGGTTTGTTCGTCACCACGGTTACTACGGAAGTTACGTTCACATATTTCAAGTAGTGAGAAAATTATGTCATTGCAGTTCACACGTATGAAAGCTGACCTTCAACTCAGTGCTCCGAAACCAATGCATGTATGGAATGATTCACACCTTTATGTTGTTGATTCGACTAAAGTGTACTGCTGGAAAACTCCTAAGGCAAATAGCAGCCGGGAGAATGAATTGACCACTCTACTCTCTGGAAATGACTTTATAGAATCAATTCACTGTGACGGACAGAAAATGATAGTAGCAACAAATTGCACATTTCGCAATACAAGTATACGAGAATGGGATGGATCTGGCAGTATCACAGTCATCCCAATTGATTCATACGAGCCATTTGACACTAAATTGCAGATCATCTCATCCACTTCGTCGACTGTGCCATCTTCAAAACATAGACGAAGTGACAAACCATCGCTTGATTTGATGTACCCAAGTCAGTATTCTCCACTGCTACAGCTGTTCAACAAACGATTCTTTAAACATCATACTTTTACTGGGAGGTAAGTACTTGAATAGTGCAAGTTATTCCATAGAAATAATATTAACGTCTCGTGTTCCATCAACACACCGTAGAATCAATGCTCCAAATGGGCATGGCTCCAATAGACATACTCTAAGGCATCCAATCAGTAGCAGCACCGAAAGCAACTACAAAATTGTGGACATGTTTTCTGAAGATGGCAGATATTTGGTATTGAGATGTAAGAAGGGTAATTCCAATAAGATTGTTGTGTTTGACTTGTATAGCAAGTGCGAGGAATCACCGTATATGACTGAGAGAAGTTGTTTCTCAAGAACTCTAATCCTTTAATTGAAATTGTTACTTATGTAATTTCAATTCAAATTGGTAACATGAAATCTCTGGAGCTCTTTATTTTAGACGGAATGATTGATTGATTCCCAGAGTGAGTCCACACGCTCCCCCGGGCTGTGAAACAAAACACAATGTATTCCAATAGAAAGAACAGATTAATGTTTGAACGACGGTATAGATTATACAACTTCATCTACAGTTACTTATCTAGAAAATGTGAAAATCACTAATTTACATTGCTTTCACAACTGAACAAGCTAAGGCAATGCTTCCAAGCATTATTCACAGCAGGTTGGGAAACCATGATACGAATTCAAGAAAAAGACCAAGTGCAACAATATAAGTATTCAAAAACGGTCAAATCAATGCCGTGTTCCTGTTGTACCTACTGCAGCTGCTTTGTTTGCAGCCACCCTTGTTTTTGTCTCCCGAGACCCACCAGTCATAATTCTCCATGTCCACATCTCCAGAGCGGGGGTAGATTCTGATAATCCCACACATCTGAGAAATTGAAGTATTAAGGTGTGAAACACCACTTCCATCTGCATGGAGCATACATAAACTCCGATTTTCTCAACAACAAAACTTACCGTCATGTTCGAAATTCCTGACTTGTCCATTCCAGGGCCACGGTTGAGCAATCATCATCTTACCAACCAACCTCGGCTCCGTGCGTTAGTTGCCGTCTTAGCCATTCACTCACATGATGACCCAGTTTGATAGTCAACCCTTGTTGGGATT
Organism: Cyclotella choctawhatcheeana; assembly: GCA_036939855.1. Classification (NCBI taxonomy): domain Eukaryota; phylum Bacillariophyta; class Thalassiosirophyceae; order Thalassiosirales; family Thalassiosiraceae; genus Cyclotella; species Cyclotella choctawhatcheeana. The sequence goes on from JALLPH010001231.1 coordinate 11,219, forward strand.
TTTTCTATCATGTTTTTGGAACTGTAATGACTGTCGTGAATCACATATTTACGCAAAAGATGCGATTCTTCTCGCTTCTCGCCGAGAGGGGCTGCGCAACACAGGCAACTTTTTTAATTTTGGCTGCAGGCATGTTGTGAGTTGTCGTGA